>SMLS01059109.1:0-13034 GCA_004785975.1 Popillia japonica
TTTCTTACCGAGATTTTCATATAACAGTTTTAATCGATTCGCGTGTCGTGTTAGATAATTATTATAAAATACTTTATCATAACAGACATCAAAAGGATCGTGTATTTTTGTATGACCTAAAGTTAATTCTAAAGATGTTAATCCGGTTATTGAATGGATAGTATTATTATACCCTATTATGGCTAATTTCATTAACTTTTCGTCTTTATGTTGTTCTTTTAGAATACGCATGTGTTCAATTAATGTTGAATGTAATCGTTCGACACAACCATTGGAATTTGGGTTGTAGGGTGTAGTTATATGGATCTTAATTTTATGCGCTTCGAGTAATTCTTTTACTAACTCATTTGTGAATTCGGTTCCTCCGTCCATTACTATTTCCTCCGGAATTCCGTACATTGAGAAATATGTTATCATCGCGTCTACTAATTCGACTGCGTTCTTACTATTTATGTGAATTGCTTGAGCAAATTTTGTGAAAGCGTCCATACAAGTTAAATATATTTTCCCTCCGATAATAAAAGTATCCATGTGTATTTTCTGGAAAGGTTTGTCTATATTCTCGGTTACATTTAATGCTGGTCGAGGTGTCTGTCTTTCGTATTTACTTCTACATACAACACATTTCACATCTTTTAATAAAAGCTGAAACTGTTTCCTTCATATTTAACCAATAATATTTTCTTTGTAATTGCTTTAGTGTTTCATTAATTCCTCTATGATTTGTTTTACCTTCGTGATAATTTCTAATAATATCAATTTGATCGTCTACGTTAGTTACTACCTGTAGTTTATTTAAACAACGATACAATTTGGGTCCGTTATTGTTAAAATGTGTTACATAGACTTTACAAAAATCGTGATATAATTTTTCTTGCTCGAAATAAAGGAAATGTTTACCTGTGTGCATATAATCTCTAATAGGTAAATTCAAATATTTTTTCATCATTATTTGTTTTAGGTACAGTTACGTTATAAATCTTTTTACCTTGATTTTGATTAAATTCTACCGTTAGTTCGTTTAAATACGTTTGTTTAATATGATACTGAGGATTTTTAATATCGATGGCTTCGTTCATTGAAGGAATTGTATTTTTTGGTTCTTCATTTTCGTTTGAATGTGCGGTGCTTATCAAATCATCCGGACGTTTCGTTATTTTCTTCCGTTGTTTCTTGACGTGATTCCTCGTCTAAAAATTCTTGAATATCTTGTAATAGTTGTTCTTGATTTTCATCCTGATTGTTAAACATTGATTTTAACGCATTAATTTCTATGCGTGACAATGCATCTGCGTTGCAAATATATTGGCCTTGTTTATATTGAATTTCAAAATTATATTCGCTCAATCTTATTTTCCATCGTGCCTGTTTAGCATTTGGCTCTTTTAGTGAATGTAGCCAAACTAGTGGTTGGTGGTCTGTATATATTGTAAATTTACGCCCAAATAAATACGGTCTGAAGTATTTAGTTGCCCAAATTATAGCCAAAAGTTCTTTATCAAAAGTTGAATATTTCCTTTCCGTATCGCTAAGCGTTCTATATGCGTAACATATTGGTTTATCACTACCTAATTTACCTTGTGATAAAACTGCCCCTAATGCCACATTACTAGCATCGGTTGTTAAAATGAAAGGTTTCTCAAAGTCTGGATATTCTAATACAGGTTTATTCATTAATATATTTTTACAGTTTTCAAATGCTTTTTTATATTCGTCGTCAATAATGATTTTTACACCTTTCTTTAAACATTTTGTTAACGGTTTTGTTAATTTAGCAAAGTCATTTATAAACTTACGATAATATCCTACTAAGCCAAGAAATGATTTTATTTCCGTGTTTTCGGTAATGGATATTTCCTAATGGCATTGATTTTGTCTGGATTCGGTTTAACTCCATCCTTGGTGATAATGTGTCCTAGGTATGCTACTTCTTTGCGTAAAAATTCGCATTTATCTAATTGTATCTTTAAATTTACATCACGTAATCGTTGAAATACCTTTTCTAATTTCATAAGGTGCTCTTGTAAGCTGGTGGAATACACTATTATATCATCTAAGTATACATGACATAATGTATATCTTCCTGTAATCCTCTCAATACATTATCCATCATACGTTGGAAAGTTGCTGGTGCGTTATTGAGACCAAAGTTAAGTCTTTTAAATTGATAATGTCCTTGTTCTGTGGAAAATGCTGTTTTCGGAATGTCTTTTTTCTGCCATTTCTATTTGGTGGTAGCCTGAAGCTAAATCTAGGGTTGTGAAATATTGAGCTCTTCCTAATTTATCTAGAATGTCCGTAATGTTCGGTATTGGGTATTTATCATCGATTGTTTGATCGTTAAGTCGCCTATAATCGATAACCATTCTATATTTAATTTTGCCTGATGCATCCATCTTTTTTGGAACTAAACTGTGCTGACCATGGACTATTGCTTTCTTCAATTATATCCTGTCATAATAAGTTACTTACTTGTTCTTTAATTTCTGTTCGCTGTTCGGGTGTTTTTCTATAAGGTTTCATATAAATTGGGGTTTCGTCTTTTAAGTTTAATGTATGTTTTACGCTATTTGTGAATGTTAAAGGTAGTAATTCGCTATAACAAATGTCTTTATATTCCGTGCATAATTTATTTATTAAATATTTCTCTTCGTCATTTAAATAATTTAAACGTAGTTTATCGCGTGCATTTTTATATTGAATTTGTTCAATTTGTCGTGGGTTAAGTGACGTTTTAGTATTATTACTTTTTGGCTGTGAAATTGACTGATATGGTTCTACTTGAATTGGTTTTTGAATGTCTAACTCAACTGGATAATTATTAAAATTAATTGCTTCTGTAATAGCATGAAAATCTTGCGCTTGGGTTAAAGAATATGGAATTTCCACTCCTGGTGCTACTTGTTGATGATTAATTAAAACATTTGTGAAATTTTTAGTAATAGGAATTTTTATGATTTTTCTTTCGCGTGGACCTAATATTAGTTTACTATTTTCCTAAAATATTTTAATATTTCCAAATTTCGTTTTTAGAACTTCACCTGGTATATCGATTACTGCTCCTAATTGTTTCATTAGATTTACGCCTATTAATCCGTCATATTTTTGAGAAAAATAAAATGCATGAAATTTCAAAGTTTGTCCGACTGCATTAAAAGTCTTTAAGCGAGGTATACTAATAACGAAATCATGTTTTGTAGTAGCATGCGCGGTTTGAATAGTAAATGGTTCATACGATACATAATCTGTAAAATATTCATTGAGTTTTTGGGTGCTAATCATAGATTTAGATGAACCTGTATCAACTAAAAATTTAGATTCTATTTCAGGTAATATAATGAATGGTAGTTTTATTGCGGTATTCGTGTTTAATTCGACAATTTCGAGGTTTTCATCATTGTAATTATTATAATAAATTAGTTCTTCTCCGAGGCTGGTAGCTGAAAATTTACGTCGTCTTCTTCAGAGACAGGTACGGTGTCGTACTGTAGGTGTTCGTTATATTGTTGTATATCGTAGCCTGCTGCTTCGTTTCCGTCGAAATATTCGTACTCATTTCCTTCTTGTGAAAATGAATTCGTTTCCCCCTGTTCTTCTTCTTGATAATGTAACTCTTCTGCTTTCCAATTCGATCTTCCCGTCGGTCTGAATTGAAATTGTTGTGTTTGAGGTGATTTCTTCATTATTGAACTGCCCAACTCCATCGGTGTGGATTTTGGTAGTCGTCTTTGTTCTAATTGCCCTGGCGATTTGGCAAATTTAAAACTAGGGTTCGGATTTGGTCTTGGTTGCCATGACTGCATTGGTGGTTGTACTGGTCGATTAAAATTTGGGTATGTTCTTGGGGTAAATGAACCTTGTGGTTGCATAAAGGTTTGCGGTCGATTTATTGTCGGTATGTTATAATGTGGTGCGTAAAATTTTTGATTAGTAGCAAAATTTCGTTGTAACGGTACTTGTTGCCTTATGGGCTTAAATTCTGTGCGATTTACGTTGCTCGGTTGTTTAATGAAATAATTAAAAAAATTTTCTTCTAAAACATATGACATTGCTGTTTCTATGTCGTTAGGATTCCTAAATCTTACTCTATGTCCCAATTCCCCGTATTGCGCTATTCGTCTTAAATAGGTTTATAGTATGGTTCCTTTATGGATTTCGGTTTTTACTTCGCGTTTGTTTATATTTCCTTCCGACGATTTTACTTTAGTTAACAATAAATTTAACATATTTTTACATCTAATGCCAACGTTATAAGCGGTTTCATTTTTCTCCGGACGCATTTGCATAAGATCCTGTGTTAAGCAAGTTTCCGTTCTTTGATCGCTAAAATTAGTTTGCAATAACTCTTTTAAAGTTAACCATGCTGTTATTGATTCCCTACTGCCTACTAATTGTAACGCTCTGCCCGTTAATTTGGATTGAAATAGTCTTAATAAAAATTCATTTATTGGGTCTGCCGCATTATGTGCATTACCAAAAGTTGTTATCAGATATTCACACGCACTAATATACATTGAGAGTGTGTTTGGGTCGCCCTCATATATCGGAATAATTTCTACGTGATTTTTAGTTATATCTCTAACTGTAAGTGCCATATTTTCTGAGATATTAATTACGTTTAGTGAGATGTTATTTACCCTATCAGATATTTCAGTCAAAATGCTATCGTCTAAATTTTGATCGTATTCGTTTTCAGAACTATCGATGGATAAGCAATTTGAATCGAAAATCGAATCGTATTCTGTATCTGACATGCAATATTGTTCAATTCAAGGGATAAAATGTTATACAAAAGCTTAAACTAATTTCGGGTTGTTCTGGCGATAAATGTAATTGAATGAAAATTGAAATGAATTTGACTTACATTAAAATTATCAATCGGTACATTTGCACTTTTTCGTGCTTTCGTTTTTTTTTTTTTCGTTTCTCGTTGTCTTCTGTTCGTTTGATTGTCTTCGCTTTGCGTTGTCTTGTTTTTTGGGATCGATTCTGAGAGTCCCGTGGGTCCGATCTGCAGGTCCCGGTGGTTTGGAGTCGATGATAGATCTCCTTGATCCGATTGTTGTTGGCTCTTCGTACGCTGCCCAGGAATTTCACTAGACACCACGCACAACTGTTCTTTCCGTTACCCGGTCCGTTTTTCGTGCAAGTCGTCGATACGAGCCGAAAATTTAAAGAATTTGATTTAATTTTTCGTCACAAAAATCCGTATGACTGCGCCAGTTATATTTCTTTGCTGTCTTAATTAGTTTTTAAAAAAGAACAGTAAATTTGAAATATTTTTATTTGTTTGTTTGGGACACGAAAATTACATGT
This sequence comes from Popillia japonica, assembly GCA_004785975.1. Classification (NCBI taxonomy): domain Eukaryota; kingdom Metazoa; phylum Arthropoda; class Insecta; order Coleoptera; family Scarabaeidae; genus Popillia; species Popillia japonica. Next base: position 5,317 of record SMLS01059109.1, read on the forward strand.
GAGCACAACAACGGCTTGTTACCGAATGCATTTACATCATACAAAAGTTATTACAATGGATATACACCGTGTGCATAATTCTTAGAAATACACAATCAGTTGCTAACTTAAAGTTCCTATTATTATGTCTTCATAATATGCAGGTGACCTAGATTCATAACTACTGTATATGTATATAATTAACATTCATTACGTTATATTAATTTCAGAAGACGAATACTCGATGAACTCAAGATTTTGTGACAATCTGGTAAGTATAGCCGTATTTTCTTTAGTAGTCACTAAATTGCGTAATAATTATGTTTAGGTTGGTATTGTAGAAGAGTATGTGCAGAACACCACTCCATTACGATATATATGTGTAGCAATCTTACTCAATCAAACGCACGTGTTGACAGCGGCTCATTGTGTAATCAGCAACAGGTAAGATCTACGTTGCTTTTATGTTTTTTAAGAGTTTACAGTGCGTTTGAAAACGCTGTGACATCAATTTTCCATCTCAGAGACATCTTTGCAAATTTTCACACTTATTAGATTCTGATTACACTTTTATTTAGCAAACAGTTTACGAGAAATTTTTAGTATTTATTTATAGCTGTGCATTAGATTTATACATTATAGAGTTATAAAATGATCTCTCTCTGCTGCGCTATTTTTTTATGCTTAATCGTCGTTGAGCTGATATATAAGATTGTCTTCTTCTTGTTGTTGAAACAAGTTGTTCCGCATTGGCTTTTCTCAATATAAAGCATAATACAGTTATCAATCTGTTTCTGCTTCTTTCTTGCCCACTTTGTCACGTTGAAAATTTGTCTTTTTCTTTTAGTGCATATTCCATCCTCCTCCTGTATTATTTACGTCATCTTACGTCAGAGATCACGTGGGTTTTGGTTCTACATGAAAACTCTGTATAGATGGACGGGCTATACTTGTAGAACTTTTTGCCGGATATAATTAAAAATTTCGAAATTTTTTCGAATAGAGCTTGCAGTCTGGGATCTCAACTTCTACTCCGTATCAAGGGGAATCTCACGAAATCGTCTTTTGTGATAATATATTAGAACTTTATTTTTTTCGTTGCTTTCTTAGATCATATATATTACATGGATACCGCTGTACCATATGAACTTATAACCGATACTGTTTCAACGATGTGCAACATGCCTTTTTCTCATTATTCCTTTCGTGAGTAAGGCATCTCCAATGTCGCTATCTTTCTCTGTACCCCCTATAGTCGCGCAAGCGTAGTATTTGTGATACGTAGCATTTTTTTTTTCTCAGCTATTTCCCACATGTGTCATTTGATGATATATGTCATATTTGTCAGAAAAATATGAATAAAAGTTAATATTATAAAACTATATGATTCATTAAATAACATAACATGGTGTCAGGTGAAATAAAGTCGGCAGTATATAAATAATATTGGAAGTACCTAAATATTAAATATAGACAGACAGAGTATAGAAAAAAAGTAAAGTTAACGTTATGAAAAAAGTGGGAAAGGAAACTGAAATAGAAAAAATGGATCCTAAGTTGTTGGAATTAATAATTAAGCAAACAGAGAGTATAACGTTGCTTAATGAGCAAATGAAAGCAATGCAAGAGCTACAAATACGCCAAAGAGAAGGTAACAGTAATAAAGGAATTAATGCACCCTGGCCACAACCGTTAGATGTGGAAGGAATAATAATAATTATTATTATTAATTATTAATTAATTAATACAATGCACAAAACATTGAACATTGAGAAAATTTTAAATTATACTTTCGTAAATCGTGCTTTACGTAACAGCAGTTTGAATTTCGCGCTTCGCATGTGTTTCAATTTCGCGAAGTTTTAAGCCAATCATTTATTATCTTTCTCTGTACCCCTGATTGTCCGGGAAGCGCATATCGGACATGTCATATGCCACTGGGACGTTTTATTGACAGGACTCGTACTGCTATTTGAAAATAGTTTTTCCTTCGAATTATTCCTTTACTTTTGCATTATAATTCACTTTTTTTACATAGTTTTAAGAGGGTTAGTTGAATATGTGACAAAACAGATTTCACATTTGTTAATTGTTTGAAAATCTAAATATTTTCTTAAATCGTACACTATGCAGTTTGAATTTCGCGGTTAAACTTGTTTCAATTTTAAGCCAATCATTGCCTGAGTGATCCAGACTAAGCAAGGTATATAATGACCTTCATAAATAAGAACGAAAAGGAAGAATATAATTTGTCTCTGCTATGTTGGAAACATAGTTGGGAACCTAACGCGGTATCCATGTAATATATATGATCTAAGGTTGCTTTGCTTTCCTCAGAAACATTCCTGCATTTGTTATTGAATGTAAATGTTATGCTGTTTACGAATAATTCACAAGCAATTCTTCAATGCGCTGTCAGTGATATACAAAATTATGTTTACAATCTCATGAAAAATATTTATTACAATTAAAAAACATTTAATTGTTTAATATAATTAATTAGAAATTGACCCCAAAAACGTTCTAATGTTATTAGCTGCTGCAAATTACTGTTAGGGACGAAAAATTGACGCAACTCAAATGATTGCATTAATCTATCGACGAAGAAACATTACACATGCTTTAACGTGTTAATTATGTATTTCTTTATAAACACAAAGTTTGCTAAAATGCAGTTATTTTTCACTGTATAATATGTATGATCTATTGTGTGTGGAATACCTACATGTATTTTCAGAAACGTGTGCAGTTCTTTATTTCTATCTTCATTCGTTTGCAGGTCAAATCATATACGAGGCGCATCCAGAAATTAAGTTTCGCTATTGTTGTAAAAAAAACGAAAACACTTTCAGGAAAAAAAATATTGGCAATAGGTACAGCAATGTTTCATCTATTTTTACATAGTAATCACCAGAATTGAGACACTTGCCTTATGGTGGGATCAACTTTTGTATCTCGCTGTCGTAAAACTGTGCCGCCTGTGAATGGAACCACCGTGTGACAAACGTCTGTAGCTCTTTGGCCTTGCTCACCGGAGGAGAGAAATTTCTTGAGTTACTAGAAGACGTGTAAATCGCTGGGAGCAAGAGCAGGACTGTATGGTGGATAATCAAACAACTCCCAGTCAAATTCCGTTAAAACAGCTGCTGTGCGCCGAGCCGTATGTGGATGAGCATTGTCGTGGAAGAGCACACCACCTGCAGTAAGCATTCCACGCCTCTTGGTTTGAATGGCACGTCGCAATTTCCGCAGTATTTCACAGTAACGGTCAGCGTTCACTGTTTCATCTCTGGACAGGAAGTCAATGAGTAGAATGCCCTTCCTGTCCCAGAACACCTTGCACATCACTTTCTGTACTGACAGAGTCTGAATTTCGTCGTGACCGGAGATCCACGGTTGGTGTTTTTCGGGGTCACGTGCGAAATCCAAGTCTCATCGCCCATGAGGATCCTGTCGACGAACTCGTCGCCGTCAGCGTGATACCGTTGCAGAAATGTCAGTGCTGCACCTAAACGTTTCTTTTAGTGTTTGGGTGTCAGGTTTTTCGGCATCCACCTGACACACACTTTTTTGAACAGCAGGTGCTTAGTAACAATCTCATGCAACAAGGATCGCGATATCTGCGGAAAATGACTGCTTAGCCTCGTAATCGTGAAGCGACGGCTCTCATCTATGACGCGCTGCGGCCGTACCCGTTCAACAAGATTATCATTGATGAGGTACGGTCGCCTACTGCGCTCTTCATCATGGACACTTTGCCGACCTTTGGAAAATTGCCTACACCAGCCACGCACCATCAGCTTGCTGCCACGCTACTGGCACCGGGCGGGACCTGTCTGACTGGGACTGGCATATGATTGATACGTCTTAGATCTCTTACGCATGCGTAATTTACACGGCTAATTATGTTTACTTTAAAGGGAAAAATCGGAAAACTTGTTTTCTGGATACGCCTCGTATTATCTTGCATTGTTTGTGGAACTAAAAAATATATAACCTGTAATAATGAAACTCTATAATTAAATTCGATTTCTATTTTAGTACATACCATGTGCGTTACAAATCTGGTAATGTTTCTGTGTCTACATATGACTACAATGAAGTCACTGATAAATGGATCCACCCAAACTATAATGAAAATATTCTTGGATGCAAAGGAAATGACGTAGCTATACTTAAAGTAATTTACAAATGCAATTTTTGTAATTGTTGATGATTCACTTTTAATACGTTTATATTTTAGATAAAAACTTCTATTTCACATGCATTACCTACGATCTTAGCGACTTCGCAATTTAATTACTCTACCGCTTTTATTTGTAAATGGAATCGTAAGCAAACTGAAAATGTGAGTAACAAATATATGACGATTATGTTGCACTAACAATATGATTATAGGCTACACAACTTAGTAACCCCGAATTTATACCGGTTACAGTGCATGACACTGCAACATGTAAACGGGCTGAGGAAAACGTTAACGAGACGTATATGCACGATAATATATGTGCTAGTGGCAATAACATCTCATTAAAAGAGGTAGGTTCAAAAATATTCTATTTTTGATGAAATATTTGCTATTCTAATATATGATTGTTTTATTAGGGAGATACAGGAAGCCCTGCGTATGTGTTCAATAATGATGGCAAAATAATACTAATCGGCTTTCTTTATTGTGAGGTACAATTATCGGAAGCAATATTCGCAAATAGCACTTACCCGGTTGCAATTACCAACATATCTACATTCATCGCATGGATTCAGTATTTGAGTATAGATACGACTATTATAGAGAGTAGTCGTAAGTTTGAAATAACTTTTGTTTCGATTTTGGCACTTATAGTGATAATTCTTATATTTGTTGGGCTATTGATGTATTTGTCTAATAATGAAGACTATGAACAAAATCCTACGCCAGAGTCAATACCTCTCAATAAACTTTAACTGTTAAACTTAATTTTGCGACCATATTTCTTTTCTGTTTGTTTGCAAAATCTATTTATTAAATGCAATTTTCTATGTACAGAATTTGCTTCTGGATACTAAGATATTATTAAAGTAAGAAAATAGAACACAATAGAAATCGTTAGTTAAAGTTTACAAGGATATCTTCACAAATAGTGTGAAAAGTTTGTGATATTTATGTATGTACATATGTATATTTTTATATGTTTGTTTTATAATTATTTATATTATGAATATTGATATCGAATCTGCAATAAAATTTGTAAAATCTAGAAAACTCCTACACAAGTATATATTTTTTCCTTTCTCGGACTTCGTCTCATCACATCCTGCCATTATCCAAATCTCGATAATAGTGTTCTATTCAATTATAGGCGTTTGAAAGCTACTCAAATAGTAAAACTGCTCTAAATATCTTCTTCAAAGCTTAAAAAATCGTAAATCAACATTTTCCAGACACAACTATATTTTCATCCAACGTTGCAGTATGTAACTTCAAATAACAAAGTGTACAAAGTTTACTATCCTCTTTAGAGCCTGTAAAATTTCGTAAAGTGCTGGAAGTGTTAGTACGAAATTGTTGTCGTAGATCTCAAATATGTTAAATAAATATACCTACTTTATTTAAATAACATTATATTTATTAGTGTTACTGACAGAAGCAAAAATACACAAATTCGTTACTATATAGGTACAGTGGCGGAATTAAAAAAAGCGTACAACTCGTGAGATCGCTTTGTGTCAGTTTTGCCTAATCTGATTTGTTCTTTATCATATTGCTTTGATAATGAATTAGTAAAATCATATGGCAAGACCACATTATTGGTATTCATAGAAAAAAAAAAGAATAATTACACATAATTTAATTAAATTTGAAAAACGTCACTCGTTTGTGTGCTTAATATTTCTGCCTTGATATTTTATATTCTAAGGAAAAATTAATTAATCATGAACTTTATTAAGGTAAAGTAAAAACTTATAATAAAATTAACACGTAGTATAGAAGAAGCAACACTTAGTTCTTTACAGCTGCTCCATTATTTGCCACTACACCCTGCAACCGTTTAGGCATTGAGATGATACAAGATCGGATGTAGTCTGGCGAAAGCTCATTCCAGATTTCCTCGATTTTATCAGATAATTCTTGGACATTTGCAGGTATAAAATTGACGTCATACATTTTTTTCACAATAAAACCCCATATGTTTTCAATAGGGTTTAAGTCCGGGCTTTTAGACGACCATGGTAAACGAGTTACGTTATTTTCTTGAAACCAGTTCTGAACAGTTCTAGATCTATGAACGGGACAATTGTTACTTTGAAATATAAAGTTTCTTTCAGGAAATATAATTTCTGACGACGGCAGAAAAATATTTTCGAGAATTGCAATATAATTTGCACTAGTAAACCGACCCTCAATCATCCAGCAAATGCCTGGCCCTTGCATATTAATCCAGGCCCAAACATTGACCGAAAATCTGCCACTCTTTCGAGATTTGCTTGTATAAGCCTCATTGTATCTTGAATTTGGCGGTCTGTACACTCGAACGCAACCATTGTACGAAGACTGGAAGACTTTCTCATCAGTAAAAATAACGGTTTCCCAGAAATTTAAATCACGCGGTAGAAATTCTAATGCAAAACCTATTCTCTGATTTTTATTATCTGCAGTTAGGAAAGGCTTCTTTGCTGCTACTCTATTTCTCAGCTCGGAATCCTGTCTCACTCTATTTCGGGCAGTACGGACGTGTCCAGCAAAATTCGTTCTATTAATTGCAGTCACTACCGACTCAAATGGATTATTCCTCAAAAACTGGATGAGATTTTCATCGTCTTCAGGAGTTGTTACCCTTTTCCGACCGGATCCATTTTTTCTTTGAACAACTCTTTCTTGCTGTCATTTTCTTTTCACCCTCAGTATGGTACTTTTATTCACTTCAAATCTTTAAGCCAATGCTCTGATTGACCATCCTTCCTCTAGTAATGTAACTATTTGTGTTTTCTGAAGCAAACTCAAATTTGGCATTATTGTCTTCTACTACTTTGACAAATTATCATACAAATTATTTGCAATTAATATATTTGACGTAAGCTGTCAAATAAAGAACGGTTTAATGTGTGGCATTTTGAGTGTACGCTTTTTTTAATTCCGCCACTGTACATACAATCATGGTACAATGGGTACAATATACCTATCAGTTGCTATCAGCTCACTACTATCTACTATCTTATATTGTGTATATTAGTGTTTTGTGTTTATAATTGTTAAATTTGGTGGTGATTAGCGTTGAATTCTTTCAATCAATGGAGGTGGATAAAAATTTTACATTAACTCCGCCGGAAGTGGCTAAACTAATTTTGTTATATTTTAGTACAAAAACTTTTAACTTTTGTTATGACATCTAAATCATTTGTAACTTAACAAACTAACTCCCCCGTTAGAAATCGTTGTCGCTTCACCCGTGACCTGTAACAGACTGTACTGTAAAACACCCAAAGGAGCATCGAGAACTTTCACACTAACATCACTCTCACACATTCAGTACACAACCTTCCAACACGATCATCCTCACACACCAAATAACCGCACACGGTCATTCATCAAGCACAAGATGAAAATAACTTGCACTCCAACATAATCCTCACACACTCAGAACACAAACACTCGATCAAGAGAATTCGTGTCGTTGTAGAAGCAACGATACGATAAAGAATGCAAGACTACCCAAACACTCAACTCAAGAAACGAAACGATCTTACCCAATATGAATGCT
>SMLS01059111.1:0-15774 GCA_004785975.1 Popillia japonica
TAAAAAAAAATGTGGGAAATGTCAAAATTGCTCTAAACATCAGAAACGAAAATATTGAAAATGCTGAAAATTGTAAATAATACCGAAAGTGCCAAAAATGGTAAAAATGTTTCAAACGAAAAAAAAAATAGGAGAATGTTAAAAATTGCGACAATGGAAATAATATCGGAAATGTTAAAAAACATGGAAAATGTAGAAAGTTGCTGTAAATGTCAAAACTGGAAAGTGTCAAACATGCTGAAAATCGTAAAAATGTAAATAATACCGAATTTGGCAAAATATTTAAAATATAAAAAACGTCAAAAATATAGAAAACATTTGAATACAAGGTAAATGTCAAAAATCAAAATTTTAAAAGGGCTGAAAATTGTAAAAAGTAAATAATACCGAAAATGGTAGGAAATCTGGAAAACATTAAAAAAAGACAATGTCAAAATGTCTTGCATGAAGAATATGTAAAAAATAAATAAAATGCAGTAAGTCTTAAAAAAAATAAAATGGACTGTATGAAACTAGACTATTGACCAAAATCGTCCTTGGATTTGAACCCTTGGCCTACACTATCTATAGCTATTCGAAGGAAGTAAACAGATGACTTAAAATCAAATGACAAGGAAAAAGTTAGACTGAAAGGATGTGGATCTAATAAACTTGCTCAAAAAAACTAAAATGGAGTGAATTAAATTAGACCATTAGCCAAAATTGCCCTTGGATGAGAACCTCTTGGACTACACCATCTAAAGCTATTCGAAGACCAGATTACAAGACCAGATTACAAGGAAAAAGTTGGACTGAAAGGATGTGGATCTAATAAACTTGCTCAAAAAATTAAAATGTACTGAATGAAACTACACCATTAGTCAAAATTGTCCTTTGATTTGAACCTCGTGGACTACACTATCTAAAGGTATTCGAAGAATGTAAACCTAAATCAGACCTAAAATAAGATGATAACGAAAAAGTTGGACTGAAAGAAAGTAGATCTAACAAAGTCGTTCAAAAAAATAAAATAGACTGATTGAAACTAGACCATTGGTGAAAAGCGTTCTTAGATTTGAACTTCATGGACTACGCCAACATTCCCTGAGTCAAACAGTCTGTAGAAAATTGTTTGCGTTCTAGGGGATCAGCTATGCATACTTTATTTCCATTTATTACACAGCAAATTGAATCTAAAACTGAAAAAAAAAACACTAAACATCAGGGCATTAGTTTAATTGTTTTCTTTCTGCAGACTTATTGATTCAATAGAATCAATACTCCGTTATTAGAAACGATAATTCTTTCGGCAGTAATGGCGTTTAAAATTGACAAGCTCAAAGAAGTCGTACTCAAAAGAGTCCAAAAAACATTTCTAGAACAAATCAGAACAATATTAATTTTGGGCAACATCTTCGGTTGCATCTTCTTCAGTGTTGAAGATAGACCAGTGCATTTCAACATTATTCTAGCTTTACCTGTACAGATATTGCACGCAGGACTCATATACTATCGATTAAGGAATAACATAGACGAGAGAGATACTGTGACGAACGTTTTAGAAACTTCAAAGCTTCTATATCTGGTTATCCTGGCAACTTCAGCAATTTTCAAACCTGTATATTATTTAATCAGAAGGAGCAAATATAGGATGTTAGTCTTGAAGATGCAAGAGCACAACAAGCTTGTGGGTCATGAGAAGAAATCTTATTACCGTATTAATTATGTCTTAATTGGACTTATGGGATTAATCATAAATCTAATTAGCTTTGCATTGGTATTAAATCGCATTGCCTTATCGGAGAAGAATGCTAATGGTTTTCTAGAGTGTGGAGCATTGATTATAACAACCATGTCTGGATATCTCAACGATGTCATAATTTTTTTATTATTAAAGGAGAAACGCTGGCAATATACGGTTGTAAATCAAAAATTTATTGAAATCACCCACGAAATAAAATCTGGGATTATTAAAACGAGTGCTAAACATCTTTCGGAATTGACCGCAATTTATCACAGGATGGGAAACGTAACCAGCCGTATCCATGTCTTATTCAGCCCAATACTTTATTTGGATATAATCATGCACATGCTGCTAATCGTGTCCATGTTGGATCTAGTCTTCGTGATCTTCAGAATGTTCGTGTGTGAAAAAGTGATTGATGTCGGTTTAACTTCCTTGTGCTTGAGTAGGATTTTGATCGGGGTTGTGCATCTGCAATTTATGATGAGGAATTGGATTAATGTCACTAGAGAGGTAAGTTGTAAAGATCGATTTTGATGATACTAACCCCTCAATTAAGTGTCTAATCAAAGATGACCAGACTATTCTAATATTCAATCCAAATCCAGGATCTAAGCTATCCAAGCCTTTGATGTTTGTTTCTCAAATGTTCTACACTAGACGATTCTTGATCATTCCTTCATTTTGCCTATATAAGCGGGTGGATGACCCGAACTTTAGTTCAGTTCTATTTGAGTTACCGAGGTGATAACTTCGACAACCGATATCCTAGCGAACTGCTAATGCCGTCAATTTGCTTTGTGACTTTGTGTGCATCTTAAGTGCTTACTAATTATATTTTGTTATTAAGTTTATCGAACGAAAAGTAAACGAAAGTGATGTCTGGTGAAAAGAAAGGAAAAGTAGATGCAGAGCGTCGCCAGTTTCAAGAAAAAGGGACAGAAGAATTCTTTTTTTGCATTATAATAACATTCGTATTATTTCATGTCTCAATGTGTCATAATATGTCAAAGGTTGCCCATACTTGATCTAGATCTTCTTCATCTGACTGGACTTGGTGATGTACATACATACTTTGTATCAAGTCAGAAACAATGCGTCAAGCCTCCAATGAAGGCACAGAAAGGACAAAACGAAATTATCATCTGGAAACCCACTACAAGGATAAATCTTGACACCATTGTACCATAAGTCATCAAGTCATAGTCTTCATTTTCAGCAGGATGGAGCACTTCTCCATAATCATCAGGGACTTGCAAGACTTATACAGCAAGTGTTTGGAGATAAGTGGATGGCCACATATGGGTCTGTTCCTTTTCGTCCTATTATTACTTAATTCTATTGAGGGCAAAGTTATTCTCAAAGCTACACAAAGTGTCTTAAAAACGTCACAAAAATGTGTTCAACTAGGAGGTGATGTTTTTGAGCATCTACTGCAGACTTTTTTGTCTTACTTTTTGCTTGTATTGCCTTTGAAAATAAGGTTTGTTCGTCCAACTTGACTACACCTAATTTTTTAATTAATTATCAACTTTTTCGAGCAAAGTCATATGAACTTTCTTAACAACATACATTATTACATACATTAGAAATAACTCGTTACCTAAGTGTTCGATCTTTTATTCTGTTTGTGGCTCCTATAATAAAGGAGATATCAATGGCGCACCTTTAATTTGGATCATCCTGTATATATGGCTTTACATTCCGTGCACAATCTTAGCAGCTCCAAAGAGTTCTTCAGGCGGTTTTTCAGAGGTGATGGTTCTTCTCCATTCTGTCCTAATCCTCATTTGTATCCTCGATCCTAAAATTCTCATTCTTCTGAGATCCAGCTTCAGCAAGGACACAACGGTCTTTCAAGCTGAGGTAGCAGCAATCCACCATTGCGTCAGAGAAGTGGAAAGATGGACCGAGGTCGGTAAAAGCGTCGCCATCTTCTCGGATAGCTAAGCAACACTTAAAGCGATTAGTTCAGCAAGCGTTGACTCCAAACTGGCTTCGGACTGCGTTAATGCCCTAAACGAGGTGGGTTCCCAAAGGAAACTAATTTTGGCCTGGGTTCCCAGACACAAGGGTGTGAAGGGTAACGAGACGGCAGACGACCTGGCCAGACAAGGTTCATCGAGGCAATTCGTCGGGCCCGCCCCATCCTTCGGCACCACCAAATCACAAATCAGAAAATCCATCAACGAATGTATTCACAGTAGGTCCAGGGATTAGTCGCGAAAATCACCTGGGCAAAGACAGGCAAAGGAGTTTCTAAAAGAACAGATGCCTGAATTCACTAGAGACCTACTAGATAAAGACAGGAAAACCGTCAAAATGTTAGTAGGTCTGTTGACAGGTCACTGCAGACTGAATAGGCATATGTACAACATAGGCCTAGCGGAAGAGGCCTTGTGCAGATTCTGCAAGGAGGAGGAAGAAACCCCTGCGAAGGCCTGGCAAGAACAAGGTTTCTTATTTTGGGCACAAAGTATCTCACAGCACTAAGCTACGCACAGGAGCCGCTCTAAAGGACGTTAAGCTTCATAAAGAGGGCAAAGTTTGAGGGCGCCTTCTAGGATTGCTGGGGATCACAATAGACCGGGAAGGTCGCGGTGAATCCTCCATCCTAAAATTCTCATCCTTCTGAGATCCTGTATAACTTGGTCCTTCCACATTAATTTTGGCCTGCCCTTGGGTTTGTTGGCATGGGATTTCCTCAATATTGAATCCTCCTTTTCCCTATCTTTACTAGTTCATCATTTGTTATATCGATCAATAGATAGCTATCTTTCTCATCCCCTTCTTCCTCTTGTGTATTCATTTTCACTGATTTCTTGTGTATTGGTATAGTTTGCTTTGTTTTCCATTGCTTCCATCATTTTCTTTATCTCCTCTTCCTTTTTTATTAGATTATCGCCCTCTTTTGTTTTACATATGCACTCTTCGTAGTCATTCTGTTTATTGTTGTGTTTCTCTCGTAACTTGAGACCCCTTCCCTTCCATTTTTTTTATATTTATCCACTCCTCGCCATCTGTTTTTCAATTTGAGTATGCACATTTCCTTTTACCACTATGCTATGCATCTGGTATAGTAGTAGGGGGGCTATGTTGCTATCGTGCCACATTTGACCTTGATTCGCGAAGCAGGTATTAAATTAGTTTCACTTTCTAAATAATTAAGCTTTCTAATGACTAGAATTTTGCCATTAAATAGGGACGATTGCAACAGGTCTGATTTAAACAGATCCGATTTCAACAGGTCTGATTTAAACAGGTCTAATTTAAATAGTGGTAGACCGGTTTAAGGGCAGAATTCCAGTCATTAGAAAACTAAGTTAGTTAGAACGTGATCAAATATTCACTGGATCTCTTGGTGCCGAAGTAGAACTCTAGATCACTATCACCCACAGGACACCAAACACTTTGATAAATGCCAACGCGTTTCGACAGCAATGCTGTCATTATCAAGGCGATAATAAAACTGACACTTGGATAAATGCCAACGCGTTTCGACAGCAATGCATTTATCCAAGTGTTTGGTGTCCTGTGGGTGATAGTGATCTAGAGTTTTAGAAAGTGATACTAATTAGCAGTTAATACCGTAACGCAATTTGCTGATTACAATACCCTGTATAAACGAATATCTTGAGCAAATTAGTAGAGTATACTGTCACAATTAATTACACCATTTTATGTCTACAGCAGTGTACCTATCACCAATTCATTAAATAAATGGATATATGTATACATATTTACCTGAAACTAATATTAAGCTCCCTGAATGGATAAATAAACGTACACAGTACTCACTCACAACATCATCTAGGATGATAATTCACCATTTTAAGAAGATCAAAGCTTTTTTACTAAAAAAACGTCAAAAAACGTTTCTAGAGAAGATAGATTACGTGTTAATTTTCGGCAACATATTCGGTTGCGTCTTCTTCAGCATCAAGAAGAAACCAGCGTACATTAACATCATTATATCTCTACCGTTACAAGCCCTCTTCATAGCACACACTACAAATTACTTATACAATTTCAACGGCGAGAATTACAAGACTACAGAAGTTTTAGATACGTCCGACTTGTTCTGTATGGTGTTAATGTTGACTGCAGCGGTTTTACACCTATTATACTTCCTGATTTGGAGGAACCAATACAGAAAGTTGATAATCAAAATGGACGAATTAAATAAATTCTTAGACATGGAAAGAAGTGAGTGCTACCGCATAAATTACACCCAAATTGGTTTCATTACAACCGTCACCATCGTGTTGATAATCATGTACAATGTGGACGCTCAAACTATGCAAAAATCTCTAGGTCGTTGCGCCGATTTAGGCGTAATATTCATAAGTTTTGGAGTAAACGATTACTTGCTCTCGTTTATCCTCAAAGAGAAACACCATCAACTTTCGGTGCTAAATCGGAAAATCGTCGAAATGGATCGAGAATTTAATTCAAGAACGATTAAAGAAGATATGAAGCGCATTTCTGTAATTGTCAACATTAATCAGATGGTAAACAGCTCAGCGGTCAGCTTGAACAACTTCTTCAATCTCAGCCTGGTGTTTAATCTGACAGGTGTCATTATATCGATAATACGGATGTTAGATTTTCTATTCGTGATCCTCAGCGTGTTGGTGGTTGAGAGAATGTTTGATATTGCTGGGAGTCTAGCGTGTATAGGGAGGATCATTGGCGCTCTGTTGTATCTGAGGGCGCAGCTGAAGAATTGGATGAAGATCAGTGAGGAGGTGAGTAAAGCTTGGAGATTGTAGGATGAGATGTTGCATTCCGTGACGTACCTGTAATAATTCTTATTGTTCTTTTCTGAATTAAAAATATTGTATTCGCACTTTTCGTTCGTCCCCAAAATATAATTCTATACAGGGAGCTCGGATACTTCTCTTACAAAAAATAAAAATCGTCATTAACCGAGCTAAGAAAACGAATGATGCAAAAAAAAATTTTATAAAATTTTTTAGGCACACTACCTGAGAGTCTGATGTTTTCAGGACCGCTCGACTGCTAAAGTAAATGTTCGAAGTTGCTACCGCCGACACGTATGCATAAATGAGCGGGCCGCAACAATGAATCACGCACTAGTGGTAACACGTCCTGTTCACGAATTCGCGCAATAGATTCGTAAATATTATTTCTCAAGTCATCGATATTATTTACTTCTCTGTTGTAAACCAAGTCTTTCAAATGTCTCCAAAAAAGGAAATCTAATGGATTTAGGTCCGGAGGACGAGGTGGTCAAGCTATCGGTCCTCCACGACCAATCCAAAACTCACCGAAAGTGTTATCTAGATAATGCCGCACATCTCGTCTAAAGTGCGGCGGAGCCCCATCGTGCATAAAATACATTTGTTGGCGAATGTCTAATGGCACATCTTCTAGAAGTGATTGCAGTTCATTTACCAAAAAGTTTAGATAACTTTCCCCGTTCAAACGACCCGGTAATAAGAAAGGGCCAATGATAAAATTGTTTATTAGACCACACCACAAATTTATGGAAAATCGTCGCTGATGGGTAGTACGGTATATCGCATGATGGTTTTCTATTGCCCACGCATGTCTGTTGTGAATATTTAATATGCCTTGACGCGAAAAATTTGCTTCGTCCGTAAATAGAATTTTACCTAAAAAGTTGGGATTGTCCGCATTTTGGTCGACCAACCACGGACAAAAACGCACTCGATGAGGGTAGTCGTCTTCCGAAAGATTATGCACCCGCTGAAGATGAAAGGGGTGAAGTTGATTTTCTCTTAAAGTTTGCCACACGGTAGACCGCGCTAAATTTACTGTATGCGCAATTGGCCTAGTGCTCACAGATGGATCATCTTCTACCATATTCAAAATTTTCTCTTCTGCGTCTACATTCCTTTGATTACCACCGCCACGTCGTTGCTGAAGTTTGACGCTTCCGGTATCTCGCAATCGTTGCACTACGTTTGTGAATGTGGTTGATGCTGGCAACTGGCGATTAGGAAATAAATTGGCGTATCGTCGACGAGCAGCTCTTGCGTTTTGTCTACATTCTCCATATGTAAGAACCACATCACTTAACTCGTTGTTTATGTAATGATAAGGCATTTTCACAAAGGTTAAACAAAAGTCACACGACATTAAGTAATAAACTGAAAATACTCATAAATTCTTATACAAATACATTTAACGGAACTATTAACTGTAAATTAATGTAAGTAGTTATACGGTAAACGAATAAAAATACTGGCAAGGAAGCACAATGCATTAACCACTGCAAACTGATAGATTAATGATGTTGCAGTAGCAAACGAGATCGAATAATCAACAGCTGTGCGTTTATAGGGATTAATGTGTAGCTCAGCAGAAAGTCGAATTCATCAATGATCTATCTCAATAATATTGATTTCTTTTAGTGCTGTCGTACTGCTGACGATATCATAAAGATCGGCTATTCACTTTTAACGCGTAAAGGCCCACCTAAAAACATTTGCTGATATTTTAAATAATTTTTTTATGCATTTGCTAATATTTTTTATTATTTTTTTTGTTTTATTCTGTTTTCTATGTTATATACAACTAGTATTTCAATTTTGTAAGACAAGTATCCGAGCACCCTGTATAGGATACGTGAGTAGAAGTTTGCGTAGTAGAATGTAAGAAGAGTTTGTATGTTGACTTGCGGTTTGAGCCTGCATATTGAATAAGTAACACTCGACAATTTGTTTCCTAAACCACAAATGTGTTCCTCCCAACTAATACAAGCATCAATCATCAAGCGAAGAAATCTAATTGACTAACGCTGAGTGATTGGCTACTTTTATCTATGCTAACTAAGAGTTGGTTTACATTAAACCAGTCAACCAACTTGTTGATGTTACTTTGTACATCCAATACTAAGTCTGCCCTTACTTCCATTATAGAAGACACAACTCAAATCATCTGCAAACATTATAAGGTTATTCGTTCTAAATTGAAAAGGCAAATCATTGACAAATTTAGAAAAAGTAATGGTCCAAGTACAGAACCCTGTGGAACACCAAAATTTGAAGTTAATTTTCCTGATTTAATTCTATTAACCTCAACTACCTGTTGTCTATTACTAAGATAAGACTCAATCCACCTGTATGCAGTATCTATTAGGACTGCGACAGGTTCTACTATAAAATCTACTTTTTGATAGTATTCGCACTTATGTAGGTCGTCCATACCTACTAAATTGGAGCTTGGAAATTAAGCATCTTGATTAATTTATACAAGGTTGAACGACTCATTGGAGGTCCTCGAAGCACCTATTATTACATATTCTTAAATATAAATATACATATGTATGTACATACTTATGAATATTTATGTGTTACTTAATGTGTTTGAAATTTGCAGTGTTATCTATGTTTTCTTTATTATAGGATTACTATTATCTTGTATATGTTCAGTATATTTGCTTTTCGTGTAGAAATATATCGTCGAGGCAAGATAAATATCGATGCACGTCACCGACTGTTAATGACGTAAAATTTTGCGCGGTTGCAAAACTAACTTAACAATCACATATGATTAGTATTACTTGTCACTGAATATGTTGAATATCAGGTTATGTTTTTCGACGTTCTCAATATGAATATGGTATTAAGATTACATAAATCAAAATAAATATTGTTAGGAGTAACGTAACAAAGAAGCAAATAATCAAAATTAATTTATTGGTATAAAGGATTTGTGAAATAAATAAAATATTACGAGATGTATTATCAAATATTACCATTACAATACAACTATACATATGTAGGTACGCTATGATATCATGAACTAAACATATTACATATCTACGTATAGTTGAATTTTTGGATCTTGTCCGTTACGTCATTAACAATGTAGTTTAGCAAAGATGTACGTAAAACATTAATCGCCGATATTTAATGTACGTTAGAAAGAAATGTAAATAAGATATATAAGTCGTTGCGTTAAGAAGACATACGCCTAGATACTATTCGTATTGGCTATATAGAAGTGTGATGAAGATAGATAGATAGCAAGGTGGAGATATATCGTTTCGTGATAGTCAGCTTCATTCAGGTTGATCTATTGGTCTCTAGAGGGCACTCTTCAAAATTAGTCGGTAATATCGTAATATATATAAAATAAGTTTCTATTACATTGTGTCAATTGTGTTAAGGCTCTATTTTCACTCCTGGCGAGTACACCCTAAACTAACGTCGGGTGTGTGCGTGTGTGTTTACCAGTATATTTACAAATAAATTGGATAACAAACACACACACCCGACGTTAGTTTAGGGGTGTACTCGCTAGGAGTGAAAATAGAGCCTTAATATCAAAACCTAAATTTAAATAAAGCTTATAGTTTCAACACAAACCTTTTTAGTGGATTTACGAGTACCTAAGTGTTAGTTTTGTTGATTGAACATAGATGCCGCCACAATTTGTCAATGATTTGATTCATCCTGACATTACTTATGACGTAACGGACAAGATCCAAAAATTCAACTATATCTCTATTTCACCATATATAACACCAAACATATATTTCTGTAACGTAACATTTATTTTTATATTATCATAAAGACACTGAATTTTATTTTATGAATAACTGCCCAATCACTTCTATATATCACTGATATTGCACTAATAGAAGAATGCTAATATTCAAAACTGCGGCAACACGCTAAAATTACATAAATTATTACTCCTTGAACATTATTTTTATGAAAATACATCACTTACTTCCTTTACTGCTTCAAAAGTTATCAAAGGTGTTGTCCGTGCATGCAAATACTATCACGTTCTTGTACACAGAACGTTATTAACGCTGCAACCATCTCTTTAGCCTGCCTCCGCAAGTACTTCGACATTTTAACGCAATAATACGTACTAGAAGTTCTAATAAGTGATTTTGATCAAATAGGCAATATTGTAAGCAAAATAGACGTTAAAGAAACTAGGATAACCTCAACGAACGGCACAAACACAAGACAAATGCCATACTGTTTAATAACAAACAAAGTGACAACGATGTAATTTAATACCAATAGCTGAGAAGGAAGTTGCTTTTTGTAAATTGATAATACCGTTTTAAAATAATGAATTAATTATTTAAAGTGATCCTCTACGTCAAAGTGGAGTAATTTCAATCATTTATGTTTTAAATTATGAATTATTAAATGCTCTTTACATATATTTTAGACCATGGCAAATACGTATTTGAAAGTTGGTAATATGACGTCACAATACGACATCAATGACGTGCATCGATATTTATCTTGCCTCGACTATACACGTTTTCTTGGAGGTGATATTGATAGTCCACTTGTGCTGGAGGCTGTGGATCCATATTCAGCATGGTCAATTACATATATATTGAAAATTTCAACGAAATCGGAGAGGTTGAGATTTTTTTCAAGAAACTCAAGCGGTAGGTATGGAAAAAATGTGGATTTTTGACAATTTTAGAAGGGCGTTCGATATCGTTCAAGTTTTGAATATACAGGGTGTTTGGTCATTCGCTTTCCTAATTTTAAGAGCATTAATTTCCCAACATGTAGAATGTATTGGCAAAAATTCGTGTTGAAAAAGTTTTCAAATAAGCGCGAAAAAAAAATAAAGAAAATATCGGAAAATGTTTTTAAGGCGGTCTCTATACATACTGCAAGTGTGTGCGTGTGTATCTTCTATGTAAATATACCCTCGACTGTATTAAGAATAAATGCTGATATTGTAAACAATCAAACGAATTGGAAGACGCTAGGAGCAGCTATGTTCATATCGTAAAAATATGACGATATTTACAGCTGATTGTTCAGTGATATTTGTTGTATAGGTCGTGGTGGACCAGTGCACTGGCCTCCACGTTCGCCAGACTTAAATCCGGTTGATTTCTTTCTATGGGGATGTTTGAGGGACCGAGTCTATAGAACACAAGTCAACGATATAGACGAATTGCGTGAACGTATTATTATGGAAACAGACCATATAAGTACGTCAACGTAATTTGTGTGAAAATGTACGTGAGTCACTTATCCGTCGTGCCGGACTAAGTATTCAAGAGAATGGTGGTAATTTTGAACAATTATTATGATCGTGTGATCAGAAGAAAAACTGTCATTTACCAATTTTTTTTAGGATATTTGGCAAACAAAGTGAGTTGATATTTTCTTTATTGTTGATGATTGTGTGTACATAATGGACAACAATACACAATGGACCTTTAAACCATGCTTATGGATTATCGCACATCTGTTGGCGTGTAAATACAATGTTATTATTTTATGAATATCGCGATTCTATCTAATTTCGCCAAAGTCTATGAGAATGTAATATACTCATGTATATACTTTAACACAAGATCTTATGTTTCATCGTACCAGCACGGTTTTATTCGTGGACGGTCAACAGTAACTAATTTGGTTTCTCTGACACAAGCAATCTCTCACGAGTTGGATAATCGAGGTCAAGTCGACGTGATTTACACGGACTTCAGTCGTGCTTTCGATACAATAGATCACGGAATGCTTCTTAAAAAGCTCTCTTGTTTTGGATTTAGCCCATCTTTACTTAAACTTTTGCAATCCTATTTAAATAACAGATGCAATTACGTCTTTTACAATGGCTTCAAATCATATGAGTTTTGTCCTTCATCCGGAGTACCTCAAGGCTCCAATTTGGGCCCTTTACTTTTTAATCTTTTTATTAATGACCTTCTTGAATCTTTTTCGTGCCCTGTTCTTGCTTATGCGGACGACCTCAAAATATACTCTTCTATAAAGACCTGGAACGATGTTTTACATCTTCAACAAAATATAAATATTTTATCTGATTGGTGTTCCAACTCCAGTTTCAAGTTAAATATTAGCAAATGTTGCTACATTACTTATACCAGAAAATCAAGTTATATACCATCAACTTACTGCGTTGGAAATAATTTGTTGAAAAAGGTCGAAAGTGTCAAAGATCTTGGAGTATTTTTTGATTGTCGCCTTAACTTTTCCAATCATATTAACTATATTTGTGCTTCAGCTTCAAGAACATTGGGTTTTGTGATGCGCTGCTGTAAATATTTTAACAACATGTTGCTATTGAAAACGCTGTATTTCAACTTCGTTGTTAGCAAGTTAGAATATGCTTCACAAGTCTGGTCGCCAAAATACATTTACTTACAGCTCTCCATTGAAAAAGTGCAGCGCAGATTTCTAAAATACCTTTCTTTTAAAATTACTGGAATATATCCTCAGCGTGGTGTGGATTACACATTACTCCTAGAAGCACACGGTGTTCAGTCCTTAAGCTACCGCAGAGAAGTTCAGGGTGCGAGGTTCATATGGAAGCTCTCTAACGGATGGATTGATTCGCCATATCTCCTTTCCTGTCTGAACTTTTTCACTCCTAGAATCTCCTCTCGTTCTTCTCCCACCTTCTTTTTACCTTTCTCTAGGACCAACATACTTCAGAGTTCCCCTCTGGTGACGATGTCTCGAGCTGCGAATCTGCACTACGACGATATTTTCTTTTCTTCTTGATTCATTTATTATTTGTAATTTTTTTTTTCTCTTTATTTCATGTTGGTTTATATATTGTATGTATGTACTTTATTTGTATTATGTCCTGTAATTGGTTAACTGTTGGACAAATATATCATATTATTATTATTATTATTATTATTATTATTATGAATGACCACTCTCATATTACAAAATGCCAACACAGACATTTTTATAAAGGTCACTGGACTGTGTTTAAAATAACTAAACAGCAATTTCTTTTAATGTATTATTTTCAATCGGCATCCCAATGTGTAGGTACTATCTAACATAAAAACGTTGACTTTCAAAAAAATTAAACACTATTTTTTTTTAATTTTTTACGGATCTTAAAATATTTGACGTACATATATGTACATACTGTTTAAATTAAAACACGGAATGAACAAACACCCTGTATGTGTAATTGACTACGATAAAAGTGTCAGATTTCGGTTAAATGTCCATATATTGCCTTTAAATTCCGAAATTGTTCAAACTTTGTTCCCCTTTTCCCATCAAAATTTCATACTTGTTCGTGCTTTGAACTGTCAAACTTGTCAATTTTTTTGGGTTGAATTGTCAAATTCATAAAACATTAAAAAAAGGTACCAGAGAGGATCATTTTATATTTTGTATTTGTTGTGATAAAAAGAAAAACAATTATGTGTCTCACAGCAACGCTAGAGTAGAGGGATCAATAAAATGTCAGTTGTAATTTTTAATAAGTCAAGTGACGTTTATGTACTGCAGTTTATTTGTGTTCAATAAAGTTATACATAGAAATTACATCAGTATTTACAACATATAAAGCAAACGAAACCTAACCGGAAACGTCATTACTAAAGCAAGAACAACATTAATACCGTTAATGTAACCAATATTAATTTCGTAAAAGGATCTAGGCAGTAAACAAATTATATTTACCACACTCTGTACTATGCAGTCGTGTGAATAGTCTATATGCAACCATATTGTATATATAAAATGTCATCCAATATCTGCAAAAAATTAAAAGAACTCTTATTAAAAGAAACTAAAAAAACATTTTCAGAACACATCAACCAGGTCCTCATCATTGGAAACGTATTCGGATGTATCTTCTTCACGTTAAAACAGGATAGAATTTGGTGTAATATAATTCTGACATTACCAATTTATATCGTGTACGTGGCATCAGTTTCAAATAATCTTCTTAATTTCCAAGAGCAAAGTTATGATGTCACAGATGTCTTACACGCTTCCAACGCCATATTCTTAAGCCTCAGCGTAGCTACTACAATTCTACAAGCATTATATTTGTTAATCCGAAGGAACCACCATAAAAAATTAATATTAAAATTAGAAAGTATTAATAAACATTTAAATATGGAACGGAAAGAATATTATGATATCAATTATAATGTCATCGGTGTTATTACTTTCATCACGATAGTTTGCAGCATATTTGGAATAATATATTACGAAGTTATGATTGGTTATACCAATAAAGCTATTGCAGGACATCAAGGCGCCATGCTTGTTACGTTTTCTGTATGTTATTTTAATGATTATATACATTCTTTAATTCTAAATGAAGTCAGATATCAGTATAGCGTTATAAATAATCTTGTCGTTGAGACTTCCGATGATGTGGAGTGTATTTCGAACTTGGGCAATCTCCATCATATTCTGACAAAATTAATTTTGGACTGGAACAAATTTCTGAATCCTAGTCTGATATTGAATGTGACTTTTCACGTTGTTTTAATGATATGGAAGTTGGATTTCTTCTTTGTGTCGATCAATTTGGTGTTGGCGAAACGATCTTTGGAGTTTAGTCTAAATCTGGTGTCCTTCCTTGAGATTGCTATCACTCTGGCCTATTTACAATTTAAGATAAACAATTGGGTTAAAGTGAATGATCAGGTAAGTTATTACATAATATATTTTACTCGTAAAGCAATCCCCTTTCGCGGCTACGATAGAATTTGTCGTCTGCCTGATTTCTTAGTTTAAAATTAAACCATGTGAAAGAAAATGGAAGTACTTAGTAACATAGTAACTGAAGCCACATAGAGTGTCTAGGGATTCTTACTTTATTGGCTTTGACATTGACCAAATCATAAATATAGACAAAATGTTTTGAGTAAAGGGTGGTGGGCTGGTCGTTCATGTATGTGTATACAGGGTGTCAAATGAATATTGTCGATCACAATATAGGTAAATCCAAAAAAATTACGATCACATATTAAAATAATTTTTCCTTTAATAATTAGATACCAAATTTTCTTAAATAAATTTGGTTGAACCCGAGCCTGACAGGTGTGTACAAGAAAAAAAGGGACGCTGCAAAAATTTCTGATAGACATAAACGGATATTTTTTATCAATTTGCATGATATGTAAATAAATGCTTATTATACTCTATGAACGCATTTGTTTACGAAGCAGCTTTGCTGCTCTATCAATTGCACATGTAGTCTTTTCACAAATATTCTATTTGTAACAAGTCACACATTTACTGCAGATTCTAATCATTTCAACCTGTTTTTTT
>SMLS01059119.1:0-38770 GCA_004785975.1 Popillia japonica
CTTTGCATAGAAAAAATTACTATATTTTCGATAGTGAGAATAGTAATTTTAGGATATTTTTGTACAGGTAGCTATTTCTGATTTTACTGGTTATCACGTACCTCGTCTGTTATCGTAAACAGACTATAGTATAAAAACAGTATTCTACATATATAATTGCTAAAACATAGATCGTATTCACTCTTGTAATACTTATATAGTGCAGGGGTTTAGTCGAATATGTTGATTTTACATTTCGTTTCATCGATTAGAGGATTTAATCTCACGCTGTGTATGCTGACTTCAGAAAGACACTTCATAAAGTTAATCATACAATACACATCACCCCGTTGATCAGATTTGGAAGGATGAAGTATATATTATGTGTAGATTTGTGTTTGCAGTGCGTTGGACTTCTAGATATTGACTGTACTTATGTAAATATTTATGTTTAACCATATCCTCCTTATTACTATTTTGTACATTTTTCTTCTGTATTAATTCTTTGTTTAAGGAAACACATGGTGTAGGTATACGATGAAATAAAACATGATAATACACGATAAAACAATGTAATTGATTTCCAAAAATAATCCTATATGTCTCTATTAAAATATCCCAGAAAAGAATAAAAAATCAAGCAATGTCAGCTGTAACGGCGATAGAATGCCAATAATTCACACCAATTTAATTTCAAATTGGCATCTGAATAAAAATAAAGAGAACACTTATAAGAATGTATGTTTTCGGTATTATACTATAGGTATTATCTATAAAATGCAGAAAATTAGCATATAATCTTGCCAAAGTTAGCTTGCTCCTTAACTAAAAGGAGTTTTTGAACCAATATCTTAATGAAGACACCGTCAAATTCTTTTGTGAAAACACAAAGTATACATTGTAATCTTCTCTATTTAGTTTATCGTCTTCCCAACATTCCAAATTTTGCCAATCAGCCTCGCATATGTATAATTTTAACGATACAGTGTCAAATAGACAGGAAGGAATCTTAGTTGCAAGTTTAGTAACTACTAGCACAACGGAAAATACTCTTCGTCAGCAATGGTACTTCTTGGGTGCATTTTAAGAACAATAGATTATCCAGTGCTTCTGCAGGCATATCTTGTGTGTTCCATATTGCAATAGATTTTTCTAATAAAAAAAATGTGATCAATTCTATGTATTAAAAGTTGACAATTTTAATATTTTCTCAATTCAATTTTCTTCTTTTTTATCTTTAACCGAGGAGCAAGCCATTACGAATTTATCTCTAAATAAATGACGTTACAACTTTATTGAGGGCAAATAAAAAAAATATCTGTTACTTTACGACATACATATATTTCTTTAATTGAAAAAATTTACTACTCAGGAATATACGGCTCAGTAATATATTATGATCTAGAATTTAAACTTATCTGATGCCCAAATATTAATTATTTATGAATTGAGTATAGAGCAAATCATATGAAATTAAGGCCAGCCTTAAATATGCATGATTTATTGAAGATTTAATGGTATGTATTACCAAGCCTTAGTGAATATATAAATGAATAGAACTACCATTAATTAAATAACAGAAACAAGTAACAACTAGATTAAACTAAAAAACACGCTATTAAACATTTTCTGCGTGTATATACTTTCCGATACATATGTATATATTTCTCATGCTATTTTACCAAAGGTTAGATATATGTCAAGTATCTAGTATATAGAAATGGTTGATAATTAAAACAGTAAATAAAAGTATACACTTAAAGTTCTTTATGTTGTGTAGGAGTTCTTGATCTTTGCCCAGAACAATCTCCATTTTATTATTATTTATTTTATGGGAAATGTAGATACACGAAAAACAAGATGTGTTTTATATCTTCAGATACGACAGCTCTGCGGAGCTTTAGTCATGTATATTATACAGGGAGCAAAAAAATTAGACCGACAAACTTTAAAAGAAAATAAAACATTTTTTACTAACATTATTATTCTCTACGGTAAAAGAGAACTAGACTTCAAAACGAAGAACAAATAATGTAAGTGGAAGAATGAAATTATTAGTGGTTACAACAAATGTGCAATTCTTTCTCCATTAACTTCGACACAAAGACTCACTCGTTCGAATACGTCATGAATATTTTGAATGTGATCAACCGCAGCAATTATCCGAGCTACTAATTTTTCTTCCGTGCCAATGAGAGCCTCATAAATAACAGTTTTCGTATGGCCTCACAAGAAAAATCAAACGATGATAAATTTGGCGAGCGAGGAGCCCATACGATAGGACCACCTCAGTCCATCCAGCGTTCATTAAAGGTTTGCTTCAAGTAATGACGCGCGGTGGCTGTAAAAATGAGGAGGTGCCTTATTTCATGACAACGCACGTTCCCATTCTACAGCTGTCACTCAAACCCTTATTTAACAGTTCGGTTGGGAACAGTTCGATCACCCGCCGTACAACCCCGATTTCGCACCTTCTGACTACCACTTATTCTTGAACTTGAAGCGTGATTTTGGAGGAAGAAACTTTGACAACGATAACAACATAAAAAATGATGTTCTGCAGGGGTGTCTGTTCAGGCGGCGTCTTTCCATGCAGCGAGTATAGAAAAATTAGTTTTCCGCTATGACCAATGTCTAAACAATAGTGGCAACTACGTAGAATATATATGGGCTACAATCGGCCCGCTGTAAGATTTGATCCGGCCAGCGAGACATTTTGAAAAACCCAATAAAAAAATATTACACTGCTTACTCATACTAACTCCAAATAAGGAAGATCGAGTGATATGGGGTTTGTGGCTTGATCCTGCGGAATCAAGTGAGCGAGCAAGCCGAGTGGCGGCGATCATCAAAGAGTGAGGCGCCAAAAATTAAAGTCTTTGATGTTTGCCGGCGCAACAACAGATTATTGCTTCTCAAATGTTCTACACTAGACGACTCCACATAGATCATTCCTTCATTTTGCCTATAAAAGCGGGTGGATGGCACGAAGATTTGACCTACCGAGGTGATAACTTCGACAAGAGCCGGCAATTTGCTTTGTGACTTTGTGTGCATCTTGAGTGCTTACTATTATATTATTACTTAAGATTATCGCACAAAAAACTAAACCAAAATGATATCTGGCAGAAAGAAACGAAAAGTAGATTCAGGAGGTCGTCCGTTTCAAGAAAAATAGACTGAAGAATTCATTTTTATCTTGCACAATGGTTTTTGTTTGCTGGGTAATGAATCCATTTTAGTGATGAAAAAATTCAATATAAAGAAGCGTTACTCAACTAAGCGTCTTGTGCTGCACTCACTTACGGGACAAATAAGAAAAGACAAAATCCAGATGCTTACCGCAAATTTGGAAAAACATCAGCAAATGTTTCATAAAGAAAGAACACTACTTGATAATGTTGTGAAAGCTAGTTTTATAGTTTGTTCAAAATTGGCAAAATAATTAAAAGCATTTGCCGAAGGAGAATTTATCAAGGAGTGTATATTAGAAGTTTGCAGTGTTTTGAGTCCTGAAAAGAAAAATAAATTTGAAAAAACTGGTTTATCAAGACGAACTGTTGTCCAACGTATAGAAATGATGACTAAAGATATAAAAACTACTTTGACTGATCGGTTTTGAATCATTTTCCATAGCATTAAACGAGAACACAGATTTGTCTGAGACAGTTCAACTGAATATATTTATTCGAGGTGTTGATAAAAAGTTTACTGTTACTGAGGAATTGCTTGCTTTACAGCCGCTAAAAGGAACCACTACGGGAGAGGACATTTTTAATGAAGTTCAAAACGTATTCACAAGTTTTGGCTTGGCATTGTCTAAATTAGTTGGTGTATGCACAGATGGTGCTACTTCTGTGGTCGGCTAATGTAAAGGTTTCATCGGAATTTTGTATGAAAAAGCTACTGAATTAAATGTGCAAAAAGCTGATTTGATAGTCCTTCATTGCATTATCCACCAACAGGACATGCGTTCTAAGTCCATTCGACTCCAGAATGTTATGAATGTAGTAGTAAAACCATCAATTTTATTCGTTCCCGAGGGCCTAACCATCGTCAGTTCAGGGCGTTTTTGGATGAAGTATCGGCCTAATATGACGACGTAACATATTATTATGAAGTCAGATGGCTAAGCAAAGGGAAAATGCTGAAACGGTTTTATTAGGTTAGAAATCAGATAGCAGATTTTATGCAAATAAAAGATAAACTGAATTGAGTGAGCCAAAATGGATATGTAACTTAGCATTTCTGGTGAACCTTACAGTCCATTTGAAAGATTTAAAAAATAAACATGGAAGACGGTTTCGATTTATTTGGTACTCAACAAAAGGTAATGTACAATGCTCCAATACACTTGAAAATGAAGTTGATCGAGCACAAGAAAGCTCACCCCTAAAATCTAAATTTGAAGACGTTTACGCGATTTATACAAAAAGTACCTCGAAGAAGACCATTTTCCGGGGCTTCGAAAAATCCCAAGAAACTTGATTTGTGCGTTTGGCAGTACTTATAAATGCGAACAGTTCGGTTCAATGATGAAAGTTAATAAATCAAATCATTTTACAAGATTACTCACGATAATTTGGAAAATTCTTTAAGTCTTTGTATCAGTGGAATTCATCCAAACATCGATGGATTAGTTTCCCAAATTCAAACTCAAATGTTTCATTGATTTTGTTGTCGCTATTTAACTTTCGTAGTTTGCAATAATTCCAAATTTTGCGATTTAATTATAATGTTGTAGGTACCTACTTTTTCATTTCATTTTCTTATTTTAATAAAATGCGTTATAATAACATTGTGGCATTATTTCATGTCTGATATCTATCGCTAAAAATTATGAACACTGCTTTAAAATGCACTACTTTTAAACGCGGCCCGCGAACGTATTTGCACGCTAAAGTTTGGCCCACAACATGTCAAAGGTTGCCCATTCTTGATGTAGAACAATAGTTTAAGAAATGCTCTTTCATATGAAAAACAAATTTTGTTTTGAAGAAATGTTTTTTTGAGTTTTTCCAGAATGGTACTTTCTGGTAGTTTTCTATCTATGTGTTACTTTTCATGTACTTCAATTTAACTTAATGTAAAATAGATACTGTCTTCTCCATACATTTCTTCATGCATTTCAATTTAATTTTATTTTTCGCTGTCGTTGCAGAATATTTCGAAAATATTATCCTAAGCTGCCGAAGAAAGTTTAAGTTGATATAACTTTTACGACTGAGATAATATTCAATTGTAACAGAATCTCTGTACTAATTTGGCTTTTAAAGTTTTATTAGAGGAAGCTTGTAAAAATTCTATCCTAATTCGATATATTAATCATTTACGTATCTATACATAAACAACGAAAATTCTGTTCTGAATCAATTCTTCAGAAATAAACGGATATTATGCATTTACACTTTCTAGACTAAAGTCCTCATAGCAACTTTTAAGCATCAAAATAATTGCTGAAGTGTTAAACGTGTTGTATATATTTACATAGCAAGTAGTTTAAGTATTAATTAGTCATAATTTGGTTTCAGCAATTGTGCGTTAGGTGAACATTTAAAGTAAAATGACGTAGTGTCAAAAAGAACTTACAACCACAGCGGATATATGTTATGTAGTGAGAGGCATTCAGGTATACAAAACTTAATGTAGAATTATACATTGTAATATAGCGCGCATAGAAAATTTTATTAATTTTGTAAACGTTTAATGATAAAAGCAACAAACCTGTACCTCCACATTTAGCCTTGAACTTGAGAGCCAAATAAACATTGCTATAAACTCCGAAATAGAATTGATATTTATTATCGCGCGCAGCATAGGCATTTGTTAGAAAAATTTGTTGGCAAAGAAGTGCGATGGAGATGCTCTGGGATAGTGAATCCGTTGGCCGTTTAGAACTTGTCCATGTGGGCGGGACCACCAAAATGTTTAATACCATGTTGACGCTCTTATAGGAGTTATACACAAATCTGCAATAAAGAAGAAACGAAAAACATACACACAAATAAGCATTAAAAAATAAAATAAATATACATTTTCTCAGCGCTAAAAATAAGCATTTTTATTGTAAATTTCTATTTTGGTTCGTGTAAAATGTCAGCTATCTTAAGCTACAAACTTATATCCATTATTTATGGTCTCTAAGTAGTCATAAGGCTAAATTATGAATGATAACAAGAATATAAATATAAAGATAATATGAAATTAAGTATATGTGTAAGGTCCCGATATAATAATAACTCAAAATTCGTCAACTACTTCCAGAAGTGATTTATTAAGTAAAAATATTTTATGACCTAGTTATTGACACAATTCAGACATCTAAGTCGACCTGATTGGATTTCAAAGAAATACAATTACATTGTTGTACTGCAGAAAAAGCTGTTTCGACGGAAGTGCATCTCCAGGATAAAAAGGAGGATGTGATTGTTTGTGCATTGCTGCATTTTCCTTACAATCAGTTTCACTACCAGCTGCTCTACCTTGTTCACCTTCTTCATCATCAACAGGGTTTATGTCTTCTTCCTTCACTTTTAGAACAGAAGAATAATGGTGAAAAGATGCCTAGTTTGCTTATTTGATCACAGTAAATGTTTTTTGTCATTGTACGGAAAGAAGTTCGACTGCTCAGGAATATCTGAGAACTGGTCAATGTTCCCGATGTACTTATTACTTCATTCGATGCTATTCGGATTTTAATCACGACGGAATTGCCCATTGAGGTCGCATTTTTACAATCGTTTGCGTTTTATGGATATGGTGCCACAAAAGTTACAAAATGTTTGTAGTATAATTGAGTTAGCCACTTAAAGGTCTCAATGCTACAAAATATCTTAATACGTCAAAATCTACTTTAAGTTGCCATCTAGAAGAGACTTAAAATGAGTAAGATAAGACAATTCCTCCATGTAACGGAAACACCGGTCACAGGGGTCTGCGTATAGAACTAGGTATCTCACTTCAGTGTCTTCATGTTTTTCACACTTTTCTATTTAAAATAGACAGCTACTCACTTCTCCTCTTCAGTTTCTAAAATAAACAATGCCTATTTTTAAATAATATTATTTCTAAGTTTATGTTGAAATTTAAAAATTATGAGCGTGGCGTGCAGGTTTCCAATATTAAGTTTGAGTTTAACCAAAATATGCAATATCAATGTTCGACACTATAGTTGGCAATATTTTTCCCCTTTTTTGTTAGGTACATTTTTGCAATAAAAATGATTTACCAAACAATCTATTTTTATGTGTTTATTCTTTTAGTCAAGGGTAAGACCTAAGCTGGTTTGATAATTAAAGTAGTAAGAATTTACCCGAAACATCTCCCAATATTAATTAAATTAAGTTAAGATGATACGCCACTGTATGCTGCAGCTGTTATCTTAAATTAACTTTTCCGTATGATGCAATAAATGAAATAATTACATACGTATGTGATATGAACTGAGCCAATGTGTTTTGGTACCTTGAATTCGTACCAGGAGTATAGTACGAATAATCAAGCAAATTACATCCTTTTGGAGAAGATTTTGGAGAAGATCTGGTTGTCTCAAGTAATATTGCTTGATTTCATTAAAGACATTCTTTAGCATAGCACCTCTCCATACCAATAAGTAAATATTGAAAAATAACTCCAAAGAGTCATTGTACTCGCGTTAGTAGGGTGATTCCAACAATATACCATAAGTGCCTATTATAGGCATTCTTGTGTTTATGATTTTGGCATCCTTCGACGTTTTTTACATGTCGTCATGGTAAATCCTAAAAAAATCACCATTATCTGCTAGCAGATCAAGACATGTATCTGGACTTGTAATCTATGAATTGCATGAGGTGGATGCGTATCTGCTGTAGAGACCTGCCGTCCGATAATACTACCAGGATGCGCTGTTTCCGACCTTTTTCCACTAGAATGCATGAGGCTTGATGCAGCGCATTCAGTGGGGTATTAAGCAAGGTAAAAGACTTGAGAGAGATATTGTGAAATTAGACCGAGCACACCAAGTTTCGCTGATGAGTCCAGGTCAAAGACGAAATCGCGTGATCAGAGGACAGTGTTTGATCTAGTTTCATTGTACTCTCGTTAGCAGGGCGATTCCAACAATAGACCATGAGCGCCTATTATAGGATTTTTTTGTGTTTAAAAATAAACACCAAATCAACATCAGTTCAAGTGCTTCTATATAAACCGAGAGATCTATCGCATGAACCTAGAAAACTCTACTCTGCATAGACATCCTGGAAGCGAAGAAGAGAGTGCATTTCTTCCTCTATCAGCGGACAGATAGATTCGGAGCTACCTTGAGGCCGAGCTAGACGAAATCAAATTATTTAAATCAAGTCTCGGTTAGTTAGAGAACTTATTTACTTACGCGTAACCTGAGGAGAGTGGTGAAATTATGCAATAGATCTCTCTGACGGTGCTACCATTCCGATCATATCCACTTTTGGGAAACAAAAAGCGCTGGTCAACTATGACGATTTTTTTAATATTGAAACCAGTCTCTAATCACTCTTCTGATTACTTGGTTGCAATTTGTCCACCGCGTCACGCACTAGGGTGGCTTCCACACTTATCTTTTTCGTACACGACTCGTCTGTTGTGTAGTAGATAAGCTTTCTGCCGCCAAAGTAGCTGCGTACCAAAAACGTCGAATAATAATTTTATTTTACTAAAATTCCCTTATCCCGTAAACAGCTCCTTCTGGCAAGCAGCTGTTGTACTTGTTCGGAAGTAGCGAGATTACGTAAGTTTCTCAGACCTGATGAGTCTTTGTAATTATCACGACCCGTTTCGGTTTCTCTCACTTAAGTACGTTTCCTGCTTGATTTCTTACCATTTTTAAGAATTTTATCAGCATTTTTGAATTCCTAGTAGTGGAGGCTGCATAACCAGGTTAAACATGTAAAGTAAGTAAAATGTATTTTGTATGCAGTAAATGTATTTTGGCATACAAAACCTCTCAATTTTTTGGAATAATTAATATAAACCTAACTATAACGTATGATCATATTGCAATATTACTACCAACTAAAATTCCATAAAAAGGACGAGATGCAATTTGAAAAAAATAAAGCGAAAGAAGGGGCCAGAGTGTAATTAGGAAAAGAATTTTCAATAACAAAATTTTACGTAGGTTATTGTTTTCATTTCTTTTTTAATTATTTATAATAATAATTTGTTTCATATTTGTATATTTTAAGAAGAAAAAATCATTCCACTACAACAATAGCCATTATTAATACGTTTTTTTTCATTATAGATTCACATTACATTTGGCTTATTTTTTTTAATTGTGTTATTTATTACTAGATGTAATTTTAGAATAAATATGAAAAATGTGTAAATGTTTTACCCAATTATTCACAATAAATTGGTGATCCTAGTTTAAATTCGCACATACATAAGTCATCTGATATTTCTAAATACTTATTATTATATAATTTACATAACGTCTGTATTATATTACCATATTCCTTTAAAATGAGATGACAGACTACCGAGATCTAAGCATGTTTGTATACGGCTTTGATTTATACGTACACCTAATTTACAACTATAATTAATAGATGCATATCCTCCAAGACAAAACGAGTTTGGTTAATATAAAGAGAGGCATTGAGCTTCACGTTATCTACGCCGACTTATCCGTTCAAATTTCATTTAGATTTTCTCAATTTCTGTTGTTTTATCAAAACGAGTGTACAAGAGATACACGGCGATGCATCAAACGCGTATAGAAAGAACTGTTTAACTAGACAACTAAAGTACCCCGCGTTCTGTGGGATAAGATAGAAAAAACGATGTAAAAAAAACAGAGGCAGTGTCCGTGTTTTAAAAGGACGTTGACCTGGGCCAGGTTATTTTGTGTTGCCCTTACACACTTAAGAAGAATTTGTACAAAATTTAGGTAAGGCCAAAACACGTTCTACGCAAAGTAGTGCTTACCTATGAAATTAAAATATCCAACATGTTAAATTTATTTACATACCTATGTAGTTGAATATTAAAGTATTTACCATATAATAAACTAAAAATAAAAATATATAAATAAATATTATTTTATAAGGAAAAGATGTTAACAATAATTTAATTTTGTATTTCAAAACATTTTCATTACGAAAAGAATTAAAAGACAATAGTTTTGATTATTGTAAATATGTGATGTTGTAGTTAATTATATGGTTGCTGAGGGCTCACTAACTTACTATGCAACTTATATTATTTTTTGTTGCTGTAATATCCAAAAAGTTACTAAAATTGCACTATTCCCACGAAACAACAAATAGCAAA
Organism: Popillia japonica; assembly: GCA_004785975.1. NCBI lineage: Eukaryota > Metazoa > Arthropoda > Insecta > Coleoptera > Scarabaeidae > Popillia > Popillia japonica. The sequence goes on from SMLS01059119.1 coordinate 10,273, forward strand.
AAATACAGTTTAAGTATTTTTAATATATAATTGAATCTGAAGCTACAAGTTTATTGGTTGTATTATGTTGCTCTTTCACATTTTGTAGAAGATTGTCGTGTTATATCTACATATGTGGTCGACTGCATCACAAGTCTAGTAAGGTTGTTACATAATAATTAATACAACTAGTACTTTTCCAAGATTTATCACAACCGGGACATACTTGCCAATTAACGTTACAAAATGCAATTTGGAACTATGAATTGGGTTTCACTTCTGCAAAAAACGTATTACACTGTGTGTACTGTACTTACACCGACACACTGGTGGTACGCAGCTGTGAGTGAACACAATGCTTACGAAAGATTTAGACCAAGCAATAAAGTGTGACCAATTTCTTACTACATTCGCAATACTGAAGCAAGTGTAAACAGATATCATGTTTATAGGTGTCTGTTCAAACAAAAGTAAAATTTGAGGTAGCGTAATCAAAATCAGTAGACTAATATGCAATATAATATAGCGGGTTCAGTACGTCCACCATCATTAGACACAAGTATGATTTACAGACTATCATTGTCAGTTCTAGTATTTGAGATAACACTATAAAGGGATGTATGAATAAACAAGGCAGTTAAATCATCCGGGTAAAAACTTAACCAACGTTTGCATTTTACAGTTAGTATCGATCGATATTTGGCAGCGTCGGTCGGCCAAATACAAAGAATAATTACACTGTATAGAACCAATATCTAGTACCAATATGCACAACAGAGAATTGTAGAAGAGAAGATACAAATTTAAATACATCTTAGGTGCGATATATATGCGCCATTTGAAAAACTTTGCTCTTTCCATTTCAATACAAACAGCAAAACGCTTTATAGCCAAAGGTTATATATATAATATATATTCGCTATTTATATCTATACTAAACTGAAACCTGACAAATTATTTTAACAAAAGCCGTAGTGTTGCAGTTGGTGTAATTATTTTATAACAAAAAAAGGAGAATATTTCAGTATTTCAGTGGCAGGGAATTTTCCAATAGCACTGGAGTTTATTGGCTGTGTTTTAAATTACCTTCACCTCCCCACTCAACAGTTGATCAAGTACAGTTTTAAATTAGCCAGCGTGCATATGAGCCGTCTACAATAACTGAAGCTTGTCAATAACCTTGCATCTTTGTATACCATATATTTGTGCTTATCTAGCTAGTACTATTGACGGCTATTTCTTAGTGAGACTTTTCTAGAGCTGCTACATCAACGCTACTTATGCTCTGAGTATATACCTTCTTTACACTACATAGTACAAAGCATGCACTTCACTTCACAGTTAACGAACAAAGCTTAACATCTACTTTCTGTTATACATACTTTGTGTTTAGGTATTTTGCATATACAAATAAGGCTCCTAATATGAATTAAAAATGCAATACCTAATAAAACAACCAGTTACAGATCTTATAAATAAACCGTAATTAATTTTACATATAGACGGTATTTAAAAGCTTATGTCAAGGCTATATCTCATGCACCTTACTTGATTCTAAAGATACATCTCATTTCTCCTCTACATCCATTTTTTTTTCCTTGCGGTGTCAATATTGTTATTACGCAATTCTATAGCGCAAAATTTTTGCATGTTTTTTGCGTACAAATTCAATGAGTTTTTTTTCATCAAATAGCATTATAATTACGGCGATTATAGGCGCCATATTAATATCTATTTACATTCATTTACCACCTGTATTTGCGTTCACGTTGACACGTTTCTATCGCACGGTAAGCTAAACACGTGCTTCAGATATTAAATAACAATTGCAGTAATACAGTTAAAACGTCTTATATTCTTTTCGCGGGCAAGGTTTTGCGATTTCTTTATTCATTGCTGCCATTGTCTATAAGGTGAAATGTCAGTCGTATACAATGTCAATAAAAAGAATGGAGTGCGAAAGAGAACATTTCCTCTATTAATCATCATAGACCATTTAATAGAAACACTTCATGAGATTGAGTTAATATGTGCTATCATTGCTAGATTAAAAAGACAGTCATGTCCCCGGACACTTCAAAAAGAAGGTTCTGTAACTCGGTTGTTATGAAGGTAGACATTTTAAATAATTAATTAAACTACTTAAATAAAAAATAAGCACAAAATGGAGTGCTAAGAACTGCACTTTCACCTCCCATTAATATGTCAATTATTTTTATTCTTTCCTTAAAATGCTATATCAAAAAAAAAATCTAAACAAAAAAACTATGTAGGTACATTTATAAGTAGTATAAACAACAACAAAGTGAAGCCAACTCAAGTGGTTGGGATATACCGTGTGAACGGCTGCTAGTTGTCGAGCAGAACGTGTACCTAAACTGTGTACGCTATATTCTACTGTACAATTGTATTGGCAGAAATAACTTGCTGGATCTTAGTTCAGCGATATATTAGATTTCCTATAGAGCGAACGATCGTGGGCAAGAAATTCAAGTCTATCGATGGAGAGTGCGAGTGAGATAGGCACACAATTGTTCCGCATACTAGCATCCGTTTTCGCTTGAATTCATACGTCCGGCGCTCACTCCTTCACAGATCTCTCAATAAAGCGCGTTCTGAGTGGTAACCGTCGTTTTAAAAATGGAGTAGGTATTATACACCGACGCATAAACTGTTTATGGTAAAATAATTTTACGATGGGAATTCTGCGGAAATAACCGTGAGAGAGTAGAGGTAACCAGTGCTTACCTGATATATGTATGACCTAAAACATTTGTTTTCAATAAACTATTATTGTTATTAGTAAGATAGATCGCCCGTAAGATAGGGAATCTAATGTACCGCTGAACTAAGATTCTGCAAGCTATTTTTGCCAGTACAATCGTGCATTAGAATATGGCGTACACAGGTTCGGTATCGACCGCTCGCAGGCGTTGACACTGTATACTATAGATGGGCGAGAATAAACCAGTGAGAGTCATATATGACCTCAAGGGAAGCGCAAATAAAAAATAAGACGAGATGAGGATAAACGAAGAGCAGGAAGTGCGGAATCAACAATGTATACTTTAGCTCAGACCATATATGTTGTAATCCAGGTAGAAATGAGGCAAAGCTCGACTAGAAAAAGGGTTACAATCAAAGTAAATTGTAGCCTACTAGCTGAACAAACGGTAATGGCTAGAACTAGGCAAGACAAGAGAAGTAGAAAGGCTTAATGATTACATGTATGTTACTAACTCAGCTTCCATGCAACCCAACTTCATAATATTAAATACAGAATTATTTCATTAGGACACGGACAGTCAACATTATATACGGTTTACTTTAGCTTTTCTACAACACACAAAATGCTCACTAGTATGGATTCGTTTCTACCTTACCTCCGTTTCATGCGATCAACAACCTAACCCATTGAAACAGTGGAATGCGGAAGGCTTACACGATATCAGGGTGAGTTAACGGGACAGCCCTTTTTGGGGTAGGTTAGTAATACAACCCTTCCCTATTATGTTGTACCTCTTCCTTATTTCGCCACGACCAGCCGGTGCCCGGCGGCAATTTTTTGTTGAATTTTTTATGTCGTTTTTTTTCATGAGGAAGGGTGATGGAAGCTTGATTTTTTTCTTAGTTTTGTGTCTAACAACAATAATGCTTCTTTATATCGATATGAAATAAAATTTAATTATGAGAAATTTCGAAATAACTGAGCCCCATATCCGAGAAATATAACGTTGAAGTACGAGTTTTTGTGATTGATTATAGAATGAGTTTAAATATGTTTAAACAAATATCAGAATCTATGCCGCTTGATTATTAAAAGAAACGAAACAAATAAGCAAATTGCGTTAGCGTTCTCGTTTCATTAGTTGATGGTTAAAATAACAGTAAAATCGAAGACTTTGTATATATAAGTGCTTGTAATAGTCGCTGTAGGTTAGTAGTGGTTATTAGTAGTTGAGATACAGTTAGAATTACATACATTCTTGCTATGTAATGCATAGATACAAAGTCATTAGATCTCAATATAAAAGTCAAATGTGTTCCGTTATTTGACATACGCAGAGTTTTGTTTAGACGCTTACACGTAATACGGCAAAGGTCGTAATACGTATATTATTTCTATGCATACATTATTTTATATTTATTAGTTAACAATAAAAGTAGTATCAAGGAAATCTCAAATTCCTTTAACAGTATTTGTATAATAAATAATAAACTTACAATAAGAAAATATGAGAAGTATAGTACGAGAGATACTATACTTCATTCACGTTAAGAATGCAGTAGATAGCGCAACAATCGGCGGCTGTATTACACTAGCACAATTACATAGAAATAAACAAAGGCGGGCGGTTTGAAATATCAATGTGAATTTTATTCTCTTAACCTCAGACTTTCACTTCAAATAATTTATTTGTAAAATAACTACAACAAATTCAAATTATGTTTTCAAATATTGTATCTATAGTTGAATAATAACAAATAATTCTAACCTCACATTCGTTTCGTATAGAAATGCAAGACTAAACAAAGTAATGTAATTTACATTACATACATATAATTGTCCAGACACAAGGAAATACGTATATTTTTAATAATCACGTACATATGTAATCAGAGAATATTATTTTGCTTATGTGTATGGAAATCATACTTAATCTGGCTTAATATTTGCCTGTTTCAGTTCAAAGAGAAATGAGATGTGAATAAAAAAATACAAGATCTGTCAAATTTAAATGTATGGTAATATATACATCAATCCTTGACGTTAAAATTATTGCTACGCTTCTACTATTACTTTTTGCCTAAATCATGTGTAGATAGGAACCATTAGAAAAAAATAAAGAAAATCACAAGTTTGGAATTTTTTAATGCAGTATACACGATATAATAGAAAATATATTTTAATCTATGAATAGTTACATGATATAAGAAAAATGCATTTATTCATTCAGCAATAGATGTATCTACCTACATGTGAAAAATAAAGTATAAGAATGCAGATTACGTTGCTTCCAGCCGTAGTAGTTCCAGTCGTAGTAGTTTCCACAGAAGAAACAATCTCAATTATGCTACTCATCTAAATCGGATGACATCTCTGAAGAGGATCCTGTGTTTACTGTAATAATTAATTCTTCTACCATGTTTTCCACTATATTATCCACTTGATACATCTTATCTTCTTCTGCAATAGCATGTTTTACACAGTTTTTCCATGACTCTGCGTTGACAAGATCAAGCCCTTCTTGTAGTAATACCTTTACATCTGCTAATTTAAAAGATTTATTTTTCGCTGCTACATGATGTTTCACTTGAGCTCAAATCAATTCAATCGGATTAAGATTACAATGATATGGGGGTAGTCTTAATATAGTGCGACCAGTTTCTGCCACCATGTCATCGATTACGTATGATACTGGATTATCACGTAGATATTGTTTTGTTAAATCGAGCAATTCAATTTTCAGCTGTGTGTTGTCGCACAAAATACCTTTAGAAAGAAGCCAATTCACTAATGCGTCCTTTTTCCATGTAGCAGTAGGCAATTTCTCAGATTTAACTGAATGGTAAGGTGCGTTATCCATAACTATCACTGAATTTGGTTCGAGAGATAGCAGAATATCCACCCAGAAAATACTTCACTATTCATGTCTTCATGATAATCGCCAGATTTCTTTGATTCAAAAAATAGCAGGCCATTTTCAACAAAACCATCTTCACTACCAATATGTGAAATAATCAACCATTTACCTTTTCCAGAAGGATTTTTTAAACCCATTGTTACTCCCTCAAGTAAAGCTTGTCTTGCGCTATGAACTGTGGTGTCTTTCCATACATTTTGTTTAGTGTGACCTGCATTAACCCATGTTTCATATAAGTAGTATATTTTCCTACCTTCTGAACGAAACTTTCGTATGCTGTTCAAATACCAACGTCTCCATAAAATAATGTCTTGGCGTTCTATCAACATATTATTTCGACTTCGCTTTTCCCATTTGAAACCCAATTTTTTTAAAACTTTCCAAAGTGTTGTTCTTTTCAACTCTGGTAAAGTGTCATCTGCATTAACAACCTAAAATTTTAATAAATATATGTAAATATGATTTATAATTAATATGTTATATTTACATCTAAAATCTTTGTACATGTGGGCAATTCATTTCTCAGAAAGAATGAATGTACATGTCTTCTAATAGCAGATTTCTGTCCCTCATCCAGGTCATCGTAAATTGTTGTGCGTGAACGTTTTTTAGGAGGTGAACTCGTGTTTCCTATGCTATCGATTTCTTTTACAATGTCCCACACAGTTCTTTCACCGATTCCTAATTGATTTGCTGTTAATTTAATAGCGGCTGACTTAGAGTGGTTCTTCATTAACTCTAAATACAAGTTATAAGACATCAATTTGGTTATTATTGATTATTTATAATGATATACCTTGTAAAATATAACGGTGAACGAGTTCTAAAAAGAACTATTTTGAACACAATGTTTAGAAGATACGAAAAACAAAACGGACAATAGGAAATAATACGACAAAGCGAACACAACAAGCGAACAGCAGTTTGACAACTGACAAATTCGCAATTTTTGTTGGTGTAAAGCGATCGCGCGTAACAGCCAATCACAGTTTGGGAAATATTCTCCTATCTAATCTAACGCTGCGTTCTTAACGTGAATGAAGTATAGTTCACTTTTTAAGTTACAGATCTTCTTATTTTGGAAACTATGTCCAACTTCACTAACATTTTTACCAACACCTGGATTTAGTACTGCAAATGTATTGTAATGCGATTGTACTACATCAATGCGTCTCATTTTCATTATCATCTTTATTGCCTAGACTCTAAACGTAGCAAAATTACTGTAGTAATTTGTGATTGCATTTACCAACATTTTACACAACGTTTGTGTGGTAAAATGGACCCGAACAAACAATAACTTTCTGTGTTTAAAAGATAAGTTAGTTATGTTTGACTTATCCTATATCAAATTGTTTTAGATTTGTTTTTATTTACTGCCATTCTATGAATTCTTGCTACAACTGCAGCAATTGATTCTTAAATACTAAGCTTTCTCAGAACCACTGTGTATCTTAATGATTTTCAGATTTTGTTTTCGGATTTTTTGTTTAGCTGAAAGGACTAACCGCTAATACCTCAATGTAGAACTGTTGTTTTATTACAACACTATGTATTTAGCACAGTTTTGTTGGAAAATCTTGACAAAGTATATTTATACCTCAATAATTCCGCACGTGTATTAAGCGTAACAAAATTCTTAAATGTTAAAAGATTATTTTTATAAACTCTCGTTGAGGGTGAAAATAAGTTTTCCCAAGGCTTCGACGTGCTTAACAGAAACTAGTTCTTATTCGTTCCCACCGTGACGCCCACTAGAGTTTTCTTACCAGAAGTTAGTAACCTCACAAGCTTACAGTGGTGCATTGCAATAGGTAGAGAACAAAATTAACAATTGTCGTTACACCAATTCCGAGTATTAAGTATAAATGATACTACTTCATTAACTATTTTTATTTACACTCGAATAAAAAAGTATTTCAACGATTTATGAACTAGAAATCATATTTCATTGTGTATGCAAATATCCATTACTTATTTTTAATCACTTTCATTTAATGTCCCAATTTTATCTATTTAACAAAAGCAGCGGGTATGCTCAAACAGGTATTACATCAGATTTACGCTCGTATTACAGTATAAAAAAATATAGAATTATCGATCACTCGAATCAATTCTGCTAATATAAACAACATGAACATAAAATGCAAAGTAAGTTGAACGGTGTTTATAAATTCTACTATAAATTAAATGAAACTGCATTTCATAAATAACTGTAAAATTGTAGAAATAATGTAATTACTATGGTACCAGTAAATTATATGAATATATTATTTAACGGCATTCCACTCGGTACATAAAATGCAGAAAAAATCAAAATCACGTAACCTTAGTGACAGCTTTTCTCATTGCCTGTTTATATTTGCAAATGTAATGGTTGTCCTTGTTTTGATAATTATTTTTTTGCTTTCATAGAGTAAAAAAAATTACAAACTATTTTGTGAATCAGCCAGATCATATGAATAGGTCAAGGCCTTTTTAATAGTTTTATATTGTAAAACACTTTATTCAGGAAAATAACCGCAATGATTAAATTCAGATTATCATATAGGTACATATTAAGCAAAGGATACTACGCGTATATTCTAATTTCTGTAGGTAAAATGTAGTTGTAGCTCAATGAATAAAACTAGAAATCAATTGTAAGTCACTTACAGCTATACATACAGTATCTTCAAACTTTAAACGTTTTAATGAGCATTTATATCATTCTAGACGCCGCGTACTTCCACTAATTACAAATAGAAAAAAAAGTAAAATGCACATTATATGTGATTATCACAATATCTATATTTACATAGATAAATAACGTACAGAAAATACTAATACTCTTATTAACGTTGTAGAAATTATACAATCCAGTTTTGAAAATATACGCGAAAACTACGATAGCCCAACACTGTGATTGGATTTGGTGACCTAATTTATTTTGTCTGGCCAATCTAAAGTAGCACAAACAGACACTTAAAAATCCAAATAGGGATAACTATTAATCTAGCACCTGATATCAGAGCGGTATATGGACTAAAACCAAGAGACTCCTGTACATTTTTCTAAATTATAATATACTTGTCTTGTATTTATGTGCTGGAATGTGCAGTGTTTGTCTATTATAACTATTTAGAATTCTTTAGTAAGTACGAATTAACACACAGCTATTACACTAGAGCTGCCGAATCCTCTCATCTGTTTCCACCTCAGATAGACTTAAGCAGAACTCAAAAATCTAAAATGTTTAAAAATACACAACCAGTTACCTCAAAAAATGAAAAGCTTAACGTCAAATGTACTTAAACATACACTGAAAAAACCATTCTACAAAAAGCATTTTACAATCAAAACGAATTTCTGAGAAAATGTATCCTATTAGACTATTTGTATAATGTACATATTTATGTGATATTTTATTTTGTATTTAATTCGCTCTCATTTAATAACGAAATTATATTAATTTATTATCTATCCACAACGATTTATGTTTAATATTATTCCACCTTCAAGGTAGTTTATCAATTCCTTCCTTGTGAAACGTGCTTGATTTGGACTGGAAAAAGTTATCTACAGTCGGATTAATATTCCCTTTAGATTTTTTCCAATCAAATTGTTTTGCAAACAACATAAATAATCTCTTGGGGCAAGGTCCATTGAGTAAGCTCAATCCGTAAGACAAACCAATCAAATTCTAGAACTTTTTGTTGCGTCACCTGTACGTGGTTGTGCATTTTCGTGTAAACGAATAAGGTGCTTTCGATTATGCAGAATGCTTTTATGCAGTTTCTCTTTGCAGTCTCTCTCTACAGTAATCGCTAAGTTTGACTTCAATTCTGGGCCTGATCAATGTTACAAGCCTGTTTAAAAAGGGTTTGATTTTTACCCGTGAAAGCAGACTAGTGGCGATCGACATGCTCATTAAGATTGCGAAGTAGTCTATTCCTATTCCTATACGTATCTCCACATTTAAATTTTACATAACAATTTTTAATTCTCCCCTCAGTTATTAGCCCTTCGCTATATATAATGCATCTTGTCTCCGCAGTTAGTTTACCACTATTGCCTTCCTTAAATTCCCAAAGCAGTACATGACAAATATGCACTTTTTCACTCCACATTTCAGAGAGAAAAACGGTTTAACATAACCTGTATCATACAAAATAGTTGGCAAAAATTAACTAAATTTATGTAATTACAAATTACGTAGTACGTAAAAGTATATCAGAGCTGTTGTTGGAAAACATAATCCTATCATGACTGGAAATATTTCCACACTCCTACTCATTTAAGTATAGACGCTCTAAGTCCCCCCATACCTAGTACAATGTTCTCTTTTGAACATGAAATAAAGTATTTGACTAATGAAGCTTGATGATCTAAAATTCCCGTAGTTTAAATTTAATATGTGGTCTTACTCTCCGCTTTATAGTTTCTTGGTAGCTATAAGTAATTGAAAATAATAAAATTAAATAACTTCTGCGTATGTCAGACAAAATATTTCATTACGATGTACTCAATTCTTCGGTAACTGTTTTGTCAAAAACACGCTTGGCCGTTGTCATGTAGTTTTAATAGTTTCCTGCAACTGTCAAACTTTAAGTGTTCATAAGTGAATCGAGTTTTTTATGTTGTTTTCGTTTGCAAAAGAAGATTGCCAAAGAGCTAACGATATTACTTACATGGCATTTTCATTAGATGCATTATACTAGAATTAAAGCGATATATTTCAACCACTGCACGTATGTTAACCAACTAGATCTTTTTATACGCCTAAAATACATGGCAAAAACTAACCTTTAAAAAGCAAGTTTTCAAACCTCTATTCAATTTACTAGAATAATACAATTGTTGAGTAGATCGAAGACTAAACCGTTCCAATAAAGGCGTTTTAAGGATTTATTTATATATAAAACTAGAGTTACCCCTCTGAATATGCGTGTGACAAGGAAGAACAAAATCGAATTTCATGCTACCGCCGGTATCTTAAAAAATCGCATTGAAACACCTGACACCGTTCCGATATAAACCTAACATTAATCAAAAAAGGGACCCTCTGTCCCTTCGATATGATCGCTGAAAGAGAAGGCGAGCGTATTTCTATCACAATGAAACAGAAAGTGAAGACGAATCTTAGATGAGGCCGATAACGCGTCAAGGATGTGCTTATACAAAGATCAGCTAAATATAAATTAAGTTAGTTTTATTCCCACAGATTCTCTTCCGCCTCCTAAATCTCGCTTTCGGCCTGCTGGCGTTCGATTTTACCGTAGTGAGAAGAACTTCTATGCTTACTGAAATTTAAGAATTCACTTTTGTCTAGATACCGTTCGTTTCTCATAGAAATGCACGCTCAAGCGAGGAAAGGAAAAAACGCAATGAATTCCAGTTGCAATTAACGTCTACAATATTGACGTAAATTTTATTCTCATTTTATTTAAGAATTACTATAAAATATTATTCGCCACGACAGTTGCGTACACATTTCATCTACATACAGAAAAAGATTATGTAAAGATGTTACAAGCGAATTCGTTGCAAAGTGTATGTTAAATTAGATGGAAATTGCGTTTTGAAGTGAAAGTGTTAGCAATGTTGGCAAAAGCAAAATTAGTGATCAAAAATGTCTACGTAACTGTGGATATCCCGAATAAATGCATTACATTTTAAGCAGTCTATTTAAAACGGCTTGTCAGCAAATAAAGTATAAAGGAATTGGGTAGAAAAAGTACAAAAATATAGTTGACATAACATAATTTTGAGGTTTCTTCTCACAAGATCTAAATTTTTTTAATTTTATTTTTAATTTTAATTAAATGTATGCAGCTTGACCAAAGCAAACCAATTATAATTAATTAGGTACTTACATAATATGCTAAACAATTTGCCCAAAGTCATTTTTAGTTTTCACAAGCCCACCAACAGATACATACGTACATCTCGCTAAATTGGTACTTACTGCAGTTAAAATACCATTCCACAAACTCATGGGAACACGTGCATACACAGCAATAACTTGACTGGTAGTCTTGACAAGCAATACAGCATAGAAAGCTGATGTAGCTGCATCCACAACAATAAACTTCTGGGCCAAATAACTTTGCTATTCTTAATTTTATTCATAGCATATTATGCGGTTTTGAAAAATCTTTAATGTAACCACAAGCACCTCGGTGGTCCACTGGTAGGTGATGTGGAGACAACAGACAAACGTTGAGACATTATTCGGTTTTAGGACATAAGTAATAATAATTGACTAATCTGAAAAACAGAATTCCTGTTGCCAATGAAATTACATTCACTTGGCTCATTTTCTGTATCCACGCCACCGTAAGTGAAACACTTTGTTTTCAACAATACTTTTTGTTTGTAACAATCTGCGAACAACTACCGACACTACTTTTAAATTAATCACATCTAATGCGTTCAAAAGAGGAAGACAAACATGAATATGCGCAAGGTTTCGGTTATACAGAAAATAACATCTATGCAAGTAATACGAAGATAATGAATATCTAGCTTTGCCATGAAGTGTGGCAGCTTATTAGTGATTCAACGATTGTGGGTATTATGTTGTTGTTAACAGCATGCCTGGAATCTAGCTAGCCATAACACAAGCTACAAAAATGTACTTTACCACACAAAGATATATCCACTAAATGTTTCCTTAATTTTTTAAAGTAAGACTAAGAATAAATAAAAGATTCTGCGTTTATGTTAAAATAATTATTAGTAATTATATTATAGTTAATAATTTAATGCATTTCCATTAATGTAGAAACCACAATAAAATTAGTTTACTATTATTATACAATAATAAGGTGACTACATTTAAATATTCTAAGCACTGTGTCATCATGTGACATTACGTTTTAGATGTATTAGCTGCTGCAGTTGTAAAAGAACCAAGCATTTTTTCAAAATAATCAACCTTGCTTTCACACGTAGGTATTTGTGAAACGTTTGCAATTTTGAACGGTATGGAATGGATAATATTGTGTACTAATAAAAATACGCCAAATTAAATTTCTCTTTTAACATTTACATTCAATACTATGCAGACTGCTGAGGATTTGACCTTACTTATTCTTTCGGTATTACATCAATGATGGAACGTATACAATTTAAAATAATAGTAATCTATGATTGTACAAATTTACCTGCACTTCAGTAGCAATACTGATAGCAAACTTCTTTAGATTCTATATCTCGTGTTCAAATTTTATATGTACATACATATATCCCCATTGAAATAAAAATAACTTTTAAATGAAAGCAACCTTAGACATGAGGATACGAGGTCGATTGTATGGCTACTAGTAGTAAAAGAAGTATGAAACCTTAAACTATGCAATAAAATGATACTGATGATGATATAAAATTATACTTTATGTTATCATAATACAATTTTAATACTGTACGAGGAATATAACTTGCATGTACGTAATGACATGACGTTTAAGAGTAATCAAAAGGCTATCACATTACATACAAACATTTCTAATATATACATATATTGCAGTTATCTGGTGTGACAAATACATATGGAGATGCTCTTCTGCAGACTAGATGCCTATGAAAGCAAATACACATATGGATTTATGTTAAAATGTTAAATTTAATTTCATAAATTTCATAAGTTACTATAAATTACTAGTGATTTTCATCTGCTGCAGATTAGTATAGGTTAGTGTCCAAATTGCAGAGGTTCTTCATGAAAATCAGGATATAGCCAAGGGTAATTCACTAGCAATTCTCACTACAAATGCGATAACCAAACGATATCAGAAGGTCACGGTAACTCGACGTATAACTCACGGTAGAGAGAAAGCCTTCTGGTAAGTGAAGGATGTCAGAACGTCATGGTAACTCGTCGTCTGAACCACGCTACAGGCGAAAACCTGCCGACAGGGAACGGCTGTTTTGCAGAGGCATATATGCGCCTGTGTAGCGATACGAATCAGTGAACACTGGCCGTTGAAGCGGAAAAGACCAGCCTCCAATTACTAGAGAGTTGGTAACCATCGTCGCCATTGAGATTCTGAGGTACTGTCGTCCACGAATACTTAAAAAGACACCGGTAACTAACAGTCATCAAATTACCACCGTTCTCCTCTACATTCACAGCATTACTGATCACATCGGCAGAATTCTTCGTAAGAAAAACATCAAAACCACTTTCAAACCCCTAAACAAAGTTTCTCAAATTCTTCCCTCAGCTAAGGACTCCCGCCATGTTCTCTCTTATAAAGGCATCTATAAAATTCCCCGTGATTGTGGTACCGTATACATTGGGGAAACCGGACGCTCAATTCAAACTAGGATCAAAGAGCACCAGCGATACGTTAAGACGCGGTCTTCGGCGCATTCAGCCTTAGCTGAACATTTCTTCGACACGGGTCAAAAAATTTGCTTTGATCAGACATCTGCTGTTAGTAAGTCGCTACACTATTTTTCTCGAAAGATAAGGAAAGCGAGATTAAAAAACATCAGAATCTCAATCGGGAAGATGGTTACCAATTCTCTAACGTTTGGAGGCCGGTCCTTGCCGCTTCAACGGTCACTGTTCACTGATCCCCATCGCTGCACAGTCGTATATACATATACCCCTGCAAAACAGTCAGAAGGTTTTCGCCCCTAGCGTGGTTTACACGTCGAGTTACCGTAACCTTCTGGTACCCTCCAGATACTCCCTTCGCTCCTGCACATTAGTGGAGAAACATCGAGATTTTTATTGCATATCTTGTGCACTTTATTTTTATTTGTACTGTATATATTTTACTGACACGGTCAACACCCGGATACCCTCATAATAGAGACTCGGGTGGTGGAAGACTTCGATATCATTTTAAACAAGTAGGTTATTTAAATTAAAAACAGTATGTAATAGTAATATAATAAGAATAATAAGTAATATAATAATTTATACCTTTTATTGTATTTTTTATACTATTATTATATTGCATGGAATGGCGAAAACACGGTAAGAATTTACATTGGGCATAAAAACCACTGCAGCACACACTTTTATCTTCATATATGTATATAAGTATATTTCGACAATTAAAAACCACACTCGTAAACCTCATCGCCACCATCATAAAAACATCTGATTACTTTAAAATCAGTTCTCACTGCAATAGCAACTTAATGACATCGACCTGCAGTCGCATTCCGGATGTTATATACAACCACATCTCCGCAATGTTCCCTTAAAACTGTTTGGGATCTATTTGTAATATCATTTTATATACATATACATGCATCTAATTTATTTATGTTAACAAAACTATGAGCAGGCGGCAGGTATTACGTCGCACACAAAAAGAAACGTTGCAACATTAAGAGTTCGGACATGTAAAACGCATTCTTGTTTCAGTAGACAATGATTGGCATTTGAATTTAGCGAATATAGTAATGATCACCATTTATAGGTTTTAGTTTCGTAATAGGCAATGTAAGAAAAACCGAAACGTATATTTTTGCGAATTTCATTTGAGATTCAGTCGCCAAAGAGAAGCACGTGGTCCAGCAAAACAAAAGCAAGTTTGCTTTTCATTTTTGAACATGTATTATTCATCCTGTCGGCGAATCTTTTGGTACTCCTCAACGGCCACGTGCTGTACATGTTTTTTTCGTCTACGTTAGTCTCTAGCTAGTAATACCAAAAAGGATTTCATTTTCAATTATCGCGTGTCATGAATATTGCACCAATATTATTGCAATTTCATATATAATACATATTCTGCAATTGCGTATTAGATTAAAGATTATTGTTTTAATTAGTTCTCCTTAACGCAAACATATTGTTTGAGTTAAGCCAATAGCGTGAACGACCTACTAATACTAATTCTGTCAAGACAATTTCTAGCGCTGAATAGATGAAAATATAGATATGTATGGCAGAAGCTGGTAGAATCGATCCCTAAACGATATGAATGATAATTGTAGCTCAAGGCGGCCATAGTAAATATTACCCTCCAGGGTACGAAATTTTTGTTATAGAATTTTATGTTTTATTATTCTAATATTTTGAAGTTATTTACTCAATAGTTCTGCCACGAAATTCTTGCTCACATATCTAGTAAACATTCTATACTGTATATGATTCTTGCAGGCGCTTTATTTAATATAATTTGCTATGAGCAGTTAAATTTGTAAAAGTACGATTAGTTTTTTCACATATGTATATGTCAGATAGATATATAATTTTAACATTTGCAAGAAATTTTATTTAACATGTAACACGAAAAAAAATAATGTGTTTGGCGACGCTGTAGCTGAGTACACTCCTGCACACGCCTAGGCATCGACAAAATGACATGGTCGATATCTGCTTGTGGCACCTCGTCCCAAGCAACTTGAACTTCGTTGATTAACTGCGCCAAAGTTTGTGGAGGATGATGCGAAGTGGACAGACTCTTCCCCATGATATCCTATGATATTCGATGGGGTTAAATCCGAGAAAGGGCGTAGCCACGACATAGCAATAACGCCTGCTTCTTGGAGAAAGTCTATAGTTTGAGGAGCAATATTGGAAAGTGTATTGTCTTGCTGAGAAAGGATATGTGGAAGGTAGTAAAGTGGTTTGTAGGACATCATCAACATAACAGAAGTGGTGATCGGCTACCATAAGCAATAGCCCCCCAAACGATTACTCCAACAGTCCTGTGTAGGTACATGCCTCTCAACAGCAAACCCAATATCGCGTCGCTCTCTACGCTGACGTCGTACTCTTCTACGGCCTTCGTGCATACCTACCTAGACAGAAACGCGATTCGTCGTTGAAGACGACACTATTCCATTCTGCTTTCCAGTGCTGCCGTTCTCTACAGTAGTTCAAGCGTTGAAGACAGTGACGCGCAGTCAAAGGAAGTATTAACCGTGGACGGTATGAAAAAAATCAAAATGCTCTAATGCGGCCATACTCTGCACGCATAGCAACCTCACCCTCTTCTGTTGATACACAACACACACGCATTGTCCTCATTGCAATACAATTAACACGACGGCCAATTTCGCGATAGGACAAACCAACAACTCGATAGGCAACAATCGTGTAGACGAACACGCAATAACTAAATTTTTCTATATTAGTCAGCTCTCATGAACATGAATCTCATCGCAGAAAAGTAAAAGAATTTTTGTTGTCGCAAGAAAGTATCAATAATAAGAAGCTGACATTATTATCATAGCATGCTTTAAATATTGTCATTTTGATGCCAAGTTACTCTTTCTAGATGTAAAACTTCTGTCACTGAATATATACAGTCTGTTTCAGTTTACATGAAGACAACCACGATATATAATCTTCTGGAATAAATTTGATCTTTAATCGAATTATAGTGTTTTAATTCACGTAGAACTGGAAAAAATTTCAGGAAAATAACATGAAGACAACCAAATAAGTTGTTTATTAGTTACGCAATTATTATTAAACTCTTATTAGTGATAGTGACCATTAGGACTAATATCTTTGCATAAATGAATTTTTGTTGGCGTCTAAATCTGGCCAACTATGATTAAAATAAAAGTTAGGGTTTCTGGCAAAGTCATATTAGCGTTAAAAATGAGGGAAAAAATTATTCAGGAAAGTTGGTGCTAATCACTAAAATAATTCGAAATTTTGCTGGAAAATTTTGATCTTGAAAATTTATTATACTTTATACAATTATAATAATGTTATACTTTGTATAAACTCGTTGAAAAAAACCTTATCTCAAATATCAAAAGTGCAACGAACAATCAAAACAATTGGAAATTATTGGAAACCTCAAATATCAGAAATATTTACTTAAGCATCATTCAATTTGTAATGAATGAACGTCGATTACCTATTCGTGAAAATGGAGAAATTATTCGACTTGTTCACTTGTACATTTACTTGTACATTACAACAAAAACTCACTCACACAAAAATCTTAATGTTAATGGTCAGTATCACTGATAAAAGTTTAATAATAATTGCACAACTAATAAACAATTTATTTAGTTGTCTTCACGTAAACTGAAACACTCTGTATATAGAGGGTTACATTTTGGCATATATACTTTTACCAACTTAAAATTTATGTAAAAGCTTGCTAACAAATTAAGTTTTGCTCTCATGGATGGATGGTCTTCATGAATTTAATGTCACCATATTTATTTTCGTTGCTACCATATGTAAATCACATGAGGGTTAAAACATAGTGTAGAGAGTCTGTTCGTTAAGATTACCTTCTCAAACTATTTTTACACTTAATTTAACGGTGTCGTAGTAGTGCAATGATATATAAATAAAAATTAAAATAAACGAAAGCCCGAGATTTAATAAATAAAAGAACTACAAACTCGACGTTTCGTCACTAATATAAGTGGTTTCTTCAAGGGTGGATAAAAAAGGTTATAGGGTACCGGAACTTGTAATTTCGTTTCTTTTATTTATTTATTCTGGTGCCTTGTTTTATTTTATTTTTCGTTGCATAATCTATAGATATATATAAATTTTTGATATAATTCTGGGTTCGGTTCAATTTCTTTTGTCTACACATACAATATCATTTACTATGCAACAATACCGTTCATACTGATGGAATTGTGGAAATGCTATGGATTTCCCACATGCATTACAATTCTGTTTTAGATAATTTGTACCAGAATAGTCAAATATATATTTTGAGTCTTTTCTACATGAAAAATAAATATTTTTTTGGATTTCTGACTTGTACGTATATGCACCAAGTTTTAACCCTTTCGAGCTTAGTAGTATACATATTATACATACATACCACAAATTCAAAAATTTATCTGGATGTTGCTTGGCGGTGTACCGTACGTACCACCGGCTAAATACATTTCTTACATGCGCCCTCTATTGCACAGCCAAGTAAGTTTGACTAATTCGGCGATAGATGGCGACAATTGATAAAATTTAAAATCTGATTATCAACGAGACAGTGCACAAATTCTATAGTGTGATAAATAGTGAATAATGAAAATAATGGTAAGTACCTTATTATTATTTTAACAATGTATTAGCATACTTCATAAAATTATAAATATTTAACAAAAATCTTACTTTAGACCAGTGGCGGCTCGTGGTCAATTATAATGGGAGGTCAAAAATAAATTTAAAAAATAGGCATACTTAAAAAATATAAATATTTTACCTTTAAATTCCGCTTTAGATAGTCTTAAACTGGAGGTCCATTCTTCGCTCTTTAGCAGTGGAAAAGTGTTGTATAACACGTTCGTTAAAATCGCATATATTTGTTTTTAGTAGTAGCATAAAGGTTGGCAATAATTACCAAACAATATATATGCTCTTATTTTATTACAATAACGTATTACATTGAGATAAGAACAAATTCACTGACGAAAAAAATGCAAGATATTAGTTTGCTTATTATTTTATTTCTAAATGTACACTAAACTAAATCGAATTAAAAGAAAAGTAATATAATCTCAAATGAAAAAAAATCTAATGAAAATCTGGTAGATTCAATAAAGATCACAAGCAAATCGCTATAAACACACTCGCACTTTCGACAAACTGTGCTAAAAGAAGGTTGTTAAAACAAGGTTAAAAACACATGTTCACTGTTATAAATTATAAACACCAGAACTACAGGTAAATCCGAAAACTACTTTTCCAACTACGCACTTGTGCTGCCATCTAACATTTCATCGGAAATTAACCTAAATTCGATTTCAAATAGTGGGCTTATGACCCAAACTAGATTATATTATATGGTTCGTACGTTCGTGTCGGTTCGGGCGCTGCGAGTTCTTCGGATATTTCCGCGTAGCTTTAATACAACACGAGGCAGGATACACAGAAACAGGTATGCCGACGCGCATATTATGCATACGTCATTGCGAACCATTAATTGTAAAATACAAATCCAGCCTACAAAACCAGCGATTTTAACCTTTCTTGAAATAAGTTTCAAATGTAATTTCCTTCGCACTGACGTCATGCGCGGCTTTGATGATATTTGGTTTTGAAACGAGCATACCTCTATATGTGTATCCTGCAACGAGGTCAGTTCGCACCGCCAGCCCAATGTTCAGGAGGTTGGAATACGAGGAACAGCCGATAAATTTTAAGTTTTTAAGTTAATTATATTTGCGACTTTTGCGAGTAAATTACCTATTTTAATAAAACACGTAATAATTAATATTTCTTTATATATTCTCAAAATTTTTGGGAGGTCATTGACCAAATGACCTTATGGACAAGCCGCCACTGCTTTAGACCGTTATTTATTTGTGGTATTTCAAACATACCACAACTCTAAAGTGCACAATTCAGTATTTTTTTTTAATTTTTAGGTAATAAAGTTTGGAGTTTTAGTGAGATAGAAAATCTAAATGAAGGTGAAGTAGACACACTATTTGCAGAAATTCCGTCTGACGGGGAATCGGTTGATGAATTTGGTGAATCCGATGACGAGGAAAATGCCGCTACTAATATGGAGCATAAGAAACGATCGTAGCCCCTTCACAAAATATATCTGATGCTGAGGAAGATGACGAGGAAGACCTCCCACTATCACATTTACTACCAAAAGATATAATTACTTTGAAGAAACCTTTAGATGTAGAGAGATGGAATCAGTCTCTGCATATGCCAATTTATGGAAATTATGGCGGATGCGCACTGTGTAGTACCCGAGACCGTCAGAGAAGAACAAAATGGGCTTGCGATACCTGTGGAGTCGCATTATGTTTGTCCGATAAAAAATCATGTTTTCCAAATATTTCATAAAAAACGCTAATTTTGTTTTATGTGTGGCTTAGTGGTATATGTGAAATACCACCATTTTTTTAAGTAATGAAATAAAAATTAAAAAAAAGATACAGAATACTTATTTACTTATCCTCTCTCAGTATACCTAAAACCATAATCAAGAAACCATTATTTCTGAACGCTGCTCGCAAAGGGTTAAGAGGCCTATAATGCTCCAAGAGTTGACATAAAATTATGTAGTAAATTAGGGTATTGGAAGACTAATTTAGTCTTCTAAATAAAGAATAAATAAAGAAAACAAAATTGCCGATTGCATACATATAATCTTTAAATATAATATTTCTAAAATGCAAAAAGAAAAACTACAAGAAAATCTTCAGACATCAATATAAAGTATACTAGCAAAGTAGGGGCTGCAGTTTTTTTAGAAAACATTCGTCACAGTATCAAATTTCATGTTTATCAATGGAGTATCGATATCAAGAACAACCGCTTAGAATCATTAATGGCAATAGATACTGCTTTTCATCGGCTTCTTTTATGGATTTAATTTCTCCTAAAGTATACTTCAAATTATAGCTGACAATAAGATGATGTCCGGCTTTTCTGTGTGTAACAGTTTCTTTATTTTCTTCATCGCCGAACAAGCTGTAGTGTTCTATAGGATTACATTTCCTTTTGATCAATTTTAAAAGAATGTATTCCTTCTTTGCCCGCCTTTCTTGCATATAGTTGCTTGGGTTTCTTTTAGTTTTCTTTTTTATTATATTTTTATGTCTTTCTTTCAGATTCCAGATTTCTTAATGTAACATATTTTTCACATATTTTCTTTCGGCTGTTCTATTCGAGGTGACTTCATTAGCAAGGATACGATCCACACTTTTTCCAAGCATTATAAATTTTTTGTTATGTTATTATAAGTTAGTTTTTTAAGAACAGAAGTGAACTCCTTCTTATTAAAATTGTTATTTTGGTTTTCATAACGCCATACTTATTAAACACAGTCTGTTCAACTGCATTTAAAAGGTCGAAGAACACCCACAGATTTTGGTTGTAGTAAATGCGTGATATTGGGGATCAGTCAAACTAAGATTATGCCATTCTTAGAATAAAATTTATTCATCTCGTAAGATGGATGAGGGTGCGTCAACGAAAATTATCTGAAAGAAAGGATTTTTTTCTTCTGTCAATAACCGAAACATATTAACATGCAAATTTGAAAGAAATTAGTTCATACAATTCAATCAACAAACATCACTGAAAATCGTATTTTAATTGTACAGTATTAAATTGCCATTTCTAGTATATGTAGCGTAAGAGTAATCTCTAACAATACTAGTTGCATATACGTTGTGGGAGATTTTAACTTTTTCCGATAGTTTGTGAAGATGAAATCTTCTAATCATATAATCAAACTAGTTGTAATCACCAGAAATTATTTTATGAAGTAATAAGTACGCGATCAATACATTGACGCTCGGTAATAGATCGTATACCTACCTTATATTGTTTCTTACATATTAGTAATTATGATTTATATACGATACGACATAAATTGTAATTTAAGCAGAACACAAACAGGTTTCGACCTTTACACATGACATAAGTACGAAACGTCCATCTGGAGAAAGAGGAGAGACTAATAAAAACAGTTTATTACTATTTTAGTAATATGTCCCATATAAAGCACAATACTGATATTTTCATTTTAATTGTATGTTCTAAGAAAGAAAACAATGCTTAGATATGCCTGTGCTTCGTTTTCGTGCTCCGATTTACAATTCGGTCTACGACTTCTTAAGCCAAACCTGGATAAGTAAAATGTTAGTCTGAAACTAGAATAAAAAAGCATCAACCGCACAGATGTACAACCTTTTAATACCGATTGTATTCTGAGCAATCCTTATAAAATAATAATTTGTATAATAGGTATATTGTAGAGTCTCAGAAAAAAAATTATAAAATAAGTTCAGTAAAGTCAAATTCACTTCGTTCATTCCGTTTTTAAACTTCCAAAAATATTAACCTAATTCCAAAATATAATGACATTGAATTTGTATCGGTAATGTAATTTATATTTCGGTAAACATTATTTCAGATATGTTTGAGATACTGTCGGTCATTTTTTAAGAACTGTTCATCATACCAAAGCACAGTATGTATTACAACACTTCTAATCAACATACGATAACTAATTTTCACAAATATCGTTATTAGTTGCGAACATGATAAACAAATAAGTAAAGTTACTCGTGGTTGGAGAGACCAATTACTATGTTCCAGAGATGTGAATTATCGGTAGTCCATAGTACACTGATATCTCATACAACTATAATGAGATCGGATAATTAAGATTTCCAGTCGTACAGCTACTGTTAAACTGACTTTAGGTTGGACCAATTGAATAGTTATTGACTCAGAACAAAACAAAGGCGTGTGTTATATTCATACATATGTATGCATAGATATTGGACCTTTGCTCTTTCGCCAAAACCTGGTAACTGAAGCCTAAGATGATCCTTTGGACCTTAGCGGTAATCAGGTCTATGCCTACATACGAATCGTTAGTATCATGGCCAAAAATCAAGGAAAAACAAGGACAAACCCTACTGCAACAGATACAGTGACTTGCTGGCGTAGGCATTAGAGGAATTAAAAGCCGCAAGTGGGTCATCCCCAAAAAATTATATGACACTAAGGTTTGATTTTGATAATTAGTTTCAAGTGAATGATAATCGACCGCCAACCGTGGGAGTCCAGCAAACCTAACCTGCAGCAGACGTCCGTACTGTGATATACGGACGGAGCTAAAAGAAATACATACATAAGTGTAAATAGTAGGGATTTCGGTAGGTACAAATCTAACAACCTATCAAGAGAGAATATCTGCTATCCCAGGAATGTTTAACAATACGCTATCAAGGTGCATGAATATACATTCTATCAGACCACTATGCTGCCCTAAAAGGCAAAGTGTGAGGGCAACAAGACTACTGTTGATCCTGCGAAAACAGAACGGAGTTCCGATTCATTGAGCGGGAGCTATTCCGTCGTCTCATCCTCGCTCATTTTCAACAGCGCGAGATCGATCAAAAAATCTCACACTGGTCGAAGATTCCATTTTTCGCCAGTATTCCTACAACCATGTAGAACCCCACCAAAAGACACGTTTGCCCCATCGCACCTTTATTCACTGACCACCACTCTCTGAGATATCTCCTCAAGAAGATGGGCAGAAGATACACACATTGAAATAGCAGAACACATTATAGACGCGCCTGCCTCGCGGTAGAGAAGATCTTAAACCACTTCAAAAATATGGAGATCAATTGGGTTATAAGATTAAGGGTATTTACAATAAGTCGCAATGGTGAGAGTCTGTCAAATGCCTCGGCCATCCACTAGTAATCTAATCTAATTTAATGCATAGACGTAGTAATCGAATATAGAAGAAGTTCAGCCTAAAATGTAACTGGTTACGCTTTTCAAGCCAGAGCATTTATACTATACATTATTCGTGTCCATGTACATACATACATACATACATACATACATACATACATACATACAGTTCTTTCGCTGGATCTTTGACAATACGTCATAAATTTCCGCCATCTTTTCGATACGAATCTAGTCGAATCAGACAAACGTGTCATTCACTGTTTCTTTCTAAATTTCATGTTAGTCAAGCAGAACATATAATCGTGTGGCTTATCTTATAATGGATAACGGATGACGTATCGGCAAAGATCCAACGAAAGACTGTACATATAATACATACATATATTATTGCACATTTTGATTATGTAAAAGCAAGTTAGTGTTAAGCTTGCTGTACCTTTCTATACATTGTTTTGAAGATTATTAACAATTTTTGTAAGTGCAGTTCAGTATCTAATTGTAGGATGAGTATTTGCTGTACGTATCTTAGATATGTGTTTTAAGTTATATTGTTTCTTTAGCAGAATCATTACATTGAAAGTTAAAATAAAGACGTTTTCTAAAAGTTATCCAAACTGGTTAAAATCCTTCCTACAATCATTTTGTATCTCACGGCCATAATAGGATTTTAATTATCTATGTAGCTAGCTACAGCCGCCATAAACCTAAAAAGATATGCGTTTGCTAAACAGTTACAACATTTGTATTTGCATGTACAGAAGAGATCTTTTTTATGGGTATTGTAAGCTATTTGATCACTTATTTTTACTGGATTTCTTGTACTCATGCAGATGATTGCTAAGGAAGGATACAACTAAGTAGCTATACAGGACATGATAAAAAATAGAACCTAATGAAAACTATAGCACAACGAACGAAAATTGATAACAACGCTAAAATAGCAGACAATTTACATACGGAATAAATAATATACACACATTTCGAAAGATAATTAAGGCACTTTTATAACAAATTAAAAAAACAATAAATTTAGAAATATAACTAAATTGTAAAAGCAATGGAAACGAATAACTTTTTTGATTCGTCTATATACAGAGGTATAATTTTGTAGATTCACCTACATCTTTTCTTAATTTGGGTTATTAAAAATTTTTTACCCTCATCCGTATATTTTTATGCTGCCTTCAGGCTAGCAACTTTGTGAGGAATGGTAAGAACTATTCCAGCTGTTGTTACAAAATCTATTATGTATTGTTGAGAGTATTACGCATATCTTTTAAATCTTTGTAGTTAATGTGAATGTTTCATAATAGCAATCAGTTTACTAATTTAAGTAGACATAATGCCTAATGAATATTCAAATTGAACTTCAATACTAGTCAAGGTCTTGTATCTATAAATATTCCTTTTTACATAATTAAATAGTGATAACATTGGCTATAGATCGTCTTAGATTTTAGATTTTTTTAATGAAATTTAATTATTGCATGTACAGGTGCACTTATTCATTGTAAATATTTCTATTTCGGATTGAGCATCTCTGCAATATGAGAATTTCAACTTACTAATGTAAAAATAAGCAATTAAAAGAAATTTAATAGAAAATAGAATCAAATTAGATTTAAGATAAGCAGACATGATATACATAAGCTTATAAAAATGTCAAAATTGTTCAGCCTTAAACTGTATATATATATACATACATACGTCCAAGTGTTTCCGTGTGGTGGTACCCATCGGACGCGTTCCCAGGTGGCGGATAGGGAAGCCCAGATCACCTGTCTCGATGTTTGTCCTGAACAGGTGCCCTGGGGTGAGCGGTTATAAGCCTGCCAGACGCATTGACCTGAAGGCCTGAGCGGTCTAAACCCCGCAACATGGCGGATAGTCTCTGGCTTAGGTGAAGGCCGGTCCGCGGACCAACCTCTCGGCCCAGCTGTAGTGTCGTGGCTAAGGGCTTGCACCGAGATCAACGATGCCGGCGGCCGTTTCACTAAGTGAGCGGTTGCTGTTAAACCATACTCCTTGCACTGTTTGTGGACATGTCTCACAGGTGGTTGGAGTGGGGGGTCTTGGCTTAATCGCCCGGACCAAGAGGAGGCAACCTCAATAAAAACCTAAATCTTAAGGTGGAGGGTGCCAAGCCGAAGGGATGCGTGGCTGAATAGAGGATCAGTCTTTATTGGCACCCACCTGGGAGCAACAGGCGGCACTCCCTTGTATATACGCCCTATATCTACAATGGAAGCTCTGTAGGTATTGACCACATATTTCTTCCGCACTCGTGGGATCAGTCATGGATACACAAGAAAATATTGATACAACACTAACCACAACGCTGGAGTCTGAAGAGAATCCAAGTCTACAGGAGTCTAATGAGACTCCGCAAGCTATGGAGACTGAAGAGACTCCAGCCGACACTATAGAGTTGACGCAGGAGTCCGAAGTCACCGACGACGACACCACTGCGAAAGGAGACCAGGCGCCCAAGCAGAGAAGAGTTCTCTCAGGGGCGCAGAGACTCAAACTGAGGAAGATGAGGGAGCAAGGCATCGATACCAGCAAGGTAAGGCTTCCCCTTCCACAAAGGGCTCAGAAAAGTGCTTCTGCGACATCAGGGGCTGTTAAGCGCACCGTGTCGGCCAGGAGCACTCCTGAAGAAAAGGCGACCAAGCGGACTAAGAGCGAGCCCGGGGTCGTAAGTTACAAGGCTGCGCTAAAGGGGATTAGGGCAGCCATCATCCCTAAGGACTACCCGGCCAGTGTGGTGACCGAGGAATCCGTGGGAGCCATCCGAGAGGCCCTAATGGCCGTTATAGATAAGGCGGACAGGGCGCCGAGGTTTGAGACCTCCCGCTTGATGGACGACTACTATGGAGTAATCTGCGCTGAGGAGGACTCGTTCAATACGACGAGGGACTATCTAGCGAAAGAAACCAACTGGAAGCTCGTCAGAAGTGACGAGCTTCCAAAACTAAAGCGAGTCTTGGCCTTCTTACCAGAGACTACAGAGGATCTGGCAATGGGTCTAAAAAGGCTCGAGAGACAGAATCCAGGGCTCAGGGTGGGCAGATGGGTAATCCTCGGCTCTAAGTCATCCGATAAAGGATTACATGTAAGCCTCCGGATTGACAAGGAGTCTGAGGTGGCGTTGGACGGGTCTGAGTGGAGACCCTACTATCGCACCCAGAGGGCCAGCTTTGTGACCCTGGAAAAGGGAAAGAAGAAACCGGCGACAGAAGAGGGAACTTCAGGGGAACCTCAGGCGTCAACGTCGAAGGAATAAATGGTGCTGAAGGTTCTACAAGTTATTTTCAGCACAAGAAGACAGCCACGGCGGCACTCTGTCAGAGGGCGCTGGCCGAAAACATTGACATTCTACTGATCCAGGAACCTTGGATCACTAAAGGTAGGGTGAGTGGCTTACAGATCAATGGGAGGGAGCTCCTGGTGGGTGCACCTAACGCCAAAATCAGAACTTGTATTTGTTTTAGATCAGATCTGGATGTGATGCCAATCATGGATCTGTGCACGGGGGACATGACGGCAGCCAGACTGAGAGTCGTGGCAGATGGAGAGGTACTAGAGACGATTATTGCGTCTCTGTACCTACCCATTGATGCACAAGAAGAGCTACCCGGGTCTAATATGGAGAATCTGGTGGCCTTTACCAGCAAGAACAAGCTGGAACTGATCGTCGGGGCTGATACCAACGCCCATCACGTGACATGGGGCAGCAGAGACAGCAACAATAGAGGTAAGTCTCTATTTAATTATTTGTGTTGTACGGAACTTGACTGTCTGAACGAAGGCAACAAACCAACGTTCAGAACATCGAGGAGGGACTCACTAATTGATATAACTCTCTGCTCACTAAGGGTGGGGGGAATGATTAGGAATTGGCATGTATCGGATGAACCTTCCCTCTCTGATCATGCCTACATACGATTTGAGATTTCAAACTGTGTGACGGAGCCGAAAGCGTATAGGGATCCCAGAAGGACTAATTGGGAGTCCTACAGGGACGACCTGCAAGCAGCTGTACGGAACTACCGTGTGAGAATCGGAAACAGTGAAGAGCTAGAGTTGGCCCTTGTATGGTTGCAAGGGACCATTCTCTCATGCTATGGAAACAACTGTCCACTAAGGGAGCGTCGCTCACCAAGACAGGCTGCTTGGTGGAATAAAGAGCTGAACGCTCTCAGGAGGGACACACGCCGGCTATTTAACAGAGCGAAAAAAACGGGTAATTGGGAGGCATATAAGGCCAAACTAAATACCTATAACAAGGAAATCAGACAATCGAAGAAGAAGGCCTGGAGAAGCTTCTGTGAGGACATAGAAGGTGTCCCTGACATGGTCAGAATTAACAGATTGCTCAAAAAGGACTCTTCTAACACAATGAGGACCATGCAATTGCCGGACGGGAGGTTCACATCCACGGTAGAAGAGACTCTTGAGCATCTTCTGGGTGTGCACTTTCCTGGCTCGGAGAAGGTGAACCTAGGTAAAAGGGACCAATCAATCGCCATAAGAAGGGCGACTAGAGATGATTGGAAGCGATCAAACGAGATTTTCAAACCCCATCTCATAAGATGGGCAGTTGAATCGTTTGAACCATACAAATCCCCGGGACCGGACGGAGTGTTTCCAAAACTGCTGCAGGAGGCAATTGGAGACATCATGGGTCCCTTATTGGAAATTTTTAGAGCTAGCCATGCCTTGGGATATATTCCAAGAGCCTGGAGAG
>SMLS01059120.1:0-21655 GCA_004785975.1 Popillia japonica
AGAAATTGTACTTTAGGAGATTGCAGCTCCATTATGTGACCAATAGCTCCAATAACATGTTCTGCTTTCCTCAAAGTGTTATTTCTTTTCCTCTATTAACACTCTGCAAAAAATATTTTCAAAAATACTGATTTTAGGTACAAAAATCCGCTAACAAAGTGACTAAAATGTATTGAAAAAATCAATAGCCGCAGTGATTAGGTGGCTCGAGATGGTGCTGCAACAATGCGCTTAAACACATTTAGACACACACAAAAATTACACATAACGATTAGCCACATTAGTCATACAAGCAATGGGTCTTTAGAAGCTTTGTTGAAACTGGCATACCCAGGCATGGTAAATAATGTTAAAGTTAATAAAACAATACTTTTGCTTTGAGATAATCGTTGCTTCTTAGTTATGTCAAGATTCGACACGGTTATTACTTATTACAAAGTCGCTATCAATGAAGGAAGCAAGTTGCTTACTAAATTATATCTAAATTCATGAGAGACAAACCATCTTTCATAGTACCTAGAGTTTGCCACTGATTTAGCGACTGGAACCGCTCTAACTTTGTTAAGCTTGTTCGACAAAGCCGCAAGCTGTTTGAAAACTTCGAAACGTATAACATAGTAGACGTTATAATACAGACCTAACGAATAGAAAGTGGAACAATTACAATAGTATGGGCTATAGCCGCGCTTTGAAGTAAATTAGATGATGGGTGGAAATAATTAGACCACATATATACCTCGTTATACAAGTTTTAGGTACTATTCAGATTAAAGCTAATTTTGATTCCCTTTACTCTGTTAGTATCTCCAACATTATGTTCAATCAAATACAAAAAATTATGGAGGAACGATTATATATCGATTAGGTAATTTAAATCAGATATAGGGTTTATCAAATATAGCATAAGAACTGAAGGTTACGCTTTATCTTCAATCTACCTCATTTCAAAAACAAAACTTCCAAGTAATCATATCGCTAAGAAAGATAATACATTACCTTATCTTGGTCGAGACCTTTCGTCATGGCCCACGTCGATACTACGTAATCCATAACTCGCTCGGATAGGGCCTTTGGAACTTCGTGCAGCTTCATGAATTCCCTAACATTGTTCAGCATATCGTGATACTTGGCCGTCGCGCTAGTCATTTGCTGAATAATGGTGGTAACATGACCGAAAATCGTGGCGTACAATAGGGCTGTAACACAAAAACAACAAAAGAAACTCGCAGTAAATCCATAGTTCTAAAGACATACGGTGGTGGTAATGCAGAAAGTGAAGGAGAGGGACAAAGAAATTAAACCTAAACGTATAACTCGTGTGGATGAGTATTTTTTTTCGCCTGAATAGACTTTTAAAAGCTCACCCTGATGATTAATGAGATTTTTTTTTGTATTCTTTTTCTTTTAGAATTATTTTTATTGAAAAATGTACTATATAGCAGCACGTTGGGCGCCACAAATAATATATTGGCTCCATGTAGTTGGCCACAAATGATATATAGCCCCTCGTTGTTGGTGCCACAAATATTATATTGGTTTCCACGTATGAAAAACAATGAATTAAAAAAACAGTTCTCAGAGTAAATTATGGGTCCCGTGAGCTCTTTCTCAGAGGTGTTCACGAGTTTTAGCACTGGTGTATAATGAAATAAATCAACAAACATAAAAGTCACCTCTCTCAATAAGACAAACAACACAATATAAACAATTTTATTATAATTCATACAGAAAACAATAAAAAAAAATATTTAATTTTAGATAATCATCAATACTTAATTTTGTTCCATAAAACGTAATTAATCAAAAAGATGTACTTAATTTCTAACAAATAAATTAGTTAACTTGACATTTGTTATTAGTAACGACCTCTATCGATAGTATTAACAACAATTTTTAAATTGTAAAAAACTACTTTATCGACCGTCTCTTATTGTTTTGAATATTAATTCAAGGTCAACTTAATATTTTTCGGATTCGGCGTCTTTGTCAATCTTTTATAGTAGTACTATTATTTCACGAATTATTTAATTAAAATATCTCGAATCGAAGTTTGAAATTGGTATTTAGTGAAAAATAAATATCGGAATGGATCAAACGATTCAACAATTAATGAATAGGAAAATTCTAACCTTACTTTCGAAAATAAACCTCCAGCAGGAATTACAGCCCTGGGAAAACGGGAATAACCGGATACAAGGTGTAGACTGGCCAATTCTAGGTTTTGGAAAGTAAAGTAATCATTAATAAATCAATTCAACATAAAAAACTTTCAGATACAACTCATACGAAAATTGTTGGCGTCCTTTTTAGAAGAAAAAAATCAACAACCCGTTATCTTGTTGACGACCAAAAACATACTTGTACGCTTGTACTAAATTCAGGTTATTCATATTTTTCTCAAAAATGTTATCGAATCGAAGATTTCTATTGGCGAAAATGAAAAACAATTTTGATACTGACATCTTGAAGAAAAATCAAAAACCAATTTTCCTTAATTTAATTATTTTTTCAGTTTGGTTCCCCTAATGAACTAATGAACTTTATGACCTTATTAAATTATATATTTTCGGGCACCTATTTTAACATAATATTTTACATTAATTGAAAACATTTGGCCGATACAAAAATTTATCTCAATGACATTACTCTGGTGAGTACTTGTTTATTTAATTCTGTATTTCTATCGGGATGCCTAAATTATTGTTTACTTTTGACATAATTATATTAGATTAGAATCTGGTTTAACCTGTCTGATGCTCGGTCTCTTGCTACAATCCGACTCTTCTTGTCACATTGTACCGAACAACAGCTAGATCTCCCCGACGTTTACCAGGTGGTCTAAAGTTTTCATTAAAAAAAATAAAATAGTGCTTAAATTGTCTACACAGTACATACTTTTGAATTTAGTTTTAGGTAAGCGTATATTTTAATGAATATATATTTAGTTTAGTTTCTTCAACTATTGATTTGTTGTACAGAGTAGTAACATCTCTGCAGTTTGGACTGGAATTGTGGCTTCTTGACGAATCTTCTAATAATATTATAGCAAGATAAAAATCAGAAATGTAAAGGTGGCGTACTACAATTGACGCAAGATTTAAAGTGTTGGCAATCCTATTAAAAAAAAACACTTACCAGCTGAGAGTTTAGGGTTGGTAAAATGAATATTGATTTAACTTCATCAACTGTGAAGTAAATAACTGAAAAATTGCCCGAATTTTGTTAGCAATTCTGTTAAATTCTATTTCTAGTTAAGTTGTATTTCTATTTCTAGTTGTTCGATAATAAGTCATCCAAATGTCAATATGGAAGCAGCGGATGACAGTGTTGGATTAGAGTATAGTCACTGAAGAACTGCGGCTCCATGCTTACAAAGTTCAGTTGACACAAGAACTGAAGCCTAATGATTATGCAGAGTGAAGAGAGTTCGTTGAATGATTTGTTGAACATCAACACATAGATGCCAATTCTTCGAACAAATCATTCTCAGTGATGAAGTGCAGTTTCCCCTTAACGGTCTTGTTAATTAAGTCAAAATTGCCGCATTGCGTCACTTTTGATTGTCGAAAAACATAAACACCTTCTACATATCACTATTTGGTGCAGATTTTGGGCTGGAGGCATCATTGGACCATATTTCCTCGAAAGAGACATTCATCAAGCACGGAATATTGACATTATGACATGATAATCCAGTCTAAATTGGCTGATATTGACGTGGAGAACATGTGATATTAAGAAGACGGTCCCACAGCCATGCAACCCGTAAAGTAATTCTTCCCTCGTTTCAGTGATAAGAATTGGCCCCTAGACTCTTCTTAGATTTATACCCTAAAATTTCTTTTTATGGGTATTTTAAGGTATGTAATTGGGATACAATAACCACGTTGCCCTTTAATCGGTTCTAATGCACTAGGGCATTGAGGGAAACGAAAAGGCAGATAAGCTTACGAAAGAAGTAGCAAGACTACCTTTTATTGGACCTGAGCCCTTTTGTGGTGGCAGAATTCTCCAGGGCAAAAGTAGACGATGGCACTTTTAACAGGATCGCCTAAGTTAACAAAGATTATGCTATCTTTCAGGAAAGCGAATACCAAATAGAAATGAAATACCTCCTAGACAAGTTCGAAAAAGCTGAAGATCTACAGACGACATAACATATTTTGTGTGAACGTGCTACTGTCAGTCCATACTCCATACAAATAAGCGTTCGTAACGCAGTGGATTGGATCTACGCCTACGACCCTGCTCATTTGCGTTCGACTCCTGACAGTAAATTAATTTTAATGGCTATACTGGTATCTAAAGAACACGCAAAACAATGTTGATTTTACTCAGAAATTCGGGCACGTTAGGATAAAAGCTCGTACCAGAGTACTCAGTGGAGGTTTCTTTATAACATAGTTGAGACTCATCAAGAGAGAAGAACAACTATTTTCAATTTGAATAAAAGAATATTCCATTATTAGAAATTCTATTACACAATTCTTGAGGCAATAATTTACATAATTGCTTGACTGATCCATATTAATCAGTGCTTTACCTCAGCATCTAATGACCTCAATTCGAGCGTCTACTCCAAATCCCGCGAAAGCGAGACATCTTGCCAGTAGTTCGGTAGTACGAGATGATTAACTAATATAATTAGTTCTGAACCAATTGTAGGTAGTACTTCGCTTACTTAATATTAAAACAAGAGTTTCGTAAATCTAATTAGAAAGTGTGTGATTCATTACAAGGGATCTACGTGTACTTTTGTTATACAAGAAAGGTAAGGTTATGTAAAAAATTGCGTTGTGTCTATCATGAGGTATTAAACTTGCTCAGAGATTTAATTAAACTGCGTTTTATTTCGAATATTATTTGCTCTACTACAAGTTCTTAGAGGAAATTAAATTTATTGAATTATAGAAAAGTAGGTAAGCAATCTCTACATGGGTTCACTCACTCGACGTGGACATCCTGTACAGCGGAGCGTAGCCACTCGGCCCCTTTAGGTTTGAAGGTGGTTTTAGGTGAGTTTGAGCTGGTTTTAGGTGGTTTTCAGGTGGTTTCCCCTCCGCTGCCGGGGCCGCGCTGTATGTAGTGCCTGGCTTATACGGGGTGTCCACGTCGAGTGAGTGAGCCCGTGCAGACATTGTTTACCTACTTAGAAATATGGATGAATTTGATTGCCAAAGGCTAAAAATTTGGAACATTCTGGGATAAACCTCAAACTGCATGAGAAGACATTTCGAATGAAGAAGACCAGTATAAAACTAAAAATTTGGAGATATTTGTAGCTATATCATTTCGACTCTTTAAGATATAAAATACGGCAAAGGAAGACTGGAAAATGTTTCTCAGCGTTAGTTTTTGAAAAAAATTACATCTCATGCTACGCACAAATTAAATTACAAACGGAGTTACCATAAGAAGCTAACATAAGATTGTCTACTCTCACTTGGAGCTCTGGTCCAAAAGAACACAGTTATAGTGATGTATGTGCCAGGTGATGAGCAGATATGAGGGCAATGACCCTCGGCAATGGCTCGGTTCTAATTCACGGGATCAAATCCAATCGATGGCCAATCTAAAAACCGTGTTAGAACGCATCTTCATCAATGGGACACTGAGTGAAAAGTGTCCGTCTCAATCACAACTCCGGAACTAAACCTATCAAAAAAGGTTATTATTTCTTCTGCCATTAGGCAAAATTTTGCTGAACTTCAACACTGAAGGCTTTAGAACCATTACGAATTTATTGACCTGCTATGATCTTCCGAAGTACGACCTTAAAGAGATCACATTATGTATAATTGAGTGAAGGAGATCAGATAGACGTGCCAACACCTTGAATGGAATTTTTTGAAACCAGCCTATATTAGAACCGCGGCAGTCAAGAAGAAACAAGTACGACTAAAAAATTAAGATAGATAGATAGATCAATAGATCGTAGAGGTGGCCGTAAGGAAAAATACTGAATGCTTGATTGACACGATATCTAATTTAACTTTAAGTACTTTAAATGGTTTATTTGATCGTGGTTGGGGGCACGCACCTACCTTCGTGACCTGGATGATGTTTTTTTGATGTAAATCAAGCTCATAGGATACTGCTCCATAAACTGTCTTCGTACTTTATAAGGTATAAGGGCAGCTACTTGGCATAACGTATAGTACACCTTATCAGATTAGTTCTTGTGCATCAGATTATACTTAAGACCAGTACACCTGACTAGGTGTTTTGTCAGGAGTACACTAAGGTTCAGTAACAGGACCCTTACAATTTGCATTATCCGCAAATGATTTATATAAATGTCATTATTTCTGGTATGTCCTTGAAAGAAATTACATCTAGCCCTGTTCCCAATCGTTGCTTTCAAGTATGATAGTAATAATTCGCTATTGCTTTGCCTGGATCAACACCACGATCTTCAAGGTAGCAAATGCAACGTTTTCGGAAAATTATGCTGCAGTTTGTCTTGGGAGTATCACATTTCAGGTCAGCTGTGTGAAGTTATCCACGCATTTCCAGCCACATTCTTCGCCAAGACAGAAATAGCTATCGCAATTTAATGATTTTTGTTTTTTTGAGAGTCACAAATTGTATGTGGTACTGGTGCACTCAAAAAAGTAAGGGAGCTAGGACGTTTTGACTAGCCCATTCAAGGTTATAGAATTTTTGCTTGTTTGAGGTCCACAAATCGCCAGCCAAATGAATTTGGTAATTCATTTGGTCCTTTTTTATTTTTGGGGTCTCAAGCCAGCAGCCGAATAAATTGGGTTGTTGAATTGATAAAAGACAATTATATTAAAATTTTGTATCTGCTTTGTAGTGAGGGACTTGACTAAATATGGGAGCCAAAATCGTTCTAACTATCCCATCCACCGTTTTAGGGTTCTTGTTTTCTTTTGAGGGCCACAAATTTCTAGTCAAATAAATTTGGTCGTTGATTTGGTCCAAACTCAGCATGCTAAAGTACTGCATGTCATTGATATCGAAACATGCGAACAAATCAGAAAGCCATGACCTTGTAACTATGTCATCATCGCCAGACAATTAAAGTTGGTGGTTGAGTTAGTAGATTAACCTTTGGTTGAGAGGAGTCGGTCATTTTTTTTGGATGGAAGGGCTTTTGCTTTAAAACGAATAAGAATAACGACCGTTCTCATTACATCGCAATAGTTACTTCATTCCAACCATCATCATGGCAATGGACTGGTATAGCTAACTTCACGCAAAAATCATAGTTTTATAGCCCAAAAGAAAATGTTTTATGGACTAGTTTTTTAACTAGGTTAGTAGCATAATATCATTACCATCATCAACAGTTTGCATTCAGCAGAGTTTAACAAAATCATCAAAAAATTTGATCCAGCACTTTTGAAGTTGATAATAGAATCTCTCAGAATACCTGATCTGGATATCACTCAAATTAATCGATCAATCAGTCACTTAATTTTAATTAGCCCAAAATTACTTCTAATAAAATGGTTAACGTATTTAAGTTAATTATTCGTAAGTCAAACACTAAAATATCCACCGAAGAAGTATAAATCTAAATTATTAATGTATTAACAAATACAATTTCGCAGCGGTTTGTCGTACAATTTTACCTCCGTCGAGATATCTTGTATTTAACACTTTGTTGCTACAATTTCTCCAGCTAAAATATCTTGGAAGATCGTTTCCAAGCTATATACCTCCATCAAAACTTCATTTACGTCCAGCCAACTTAATGACAACCCGATTTAATATTTTATCTCCAACTCTCAGCACAACCGTGAAGTAAAACATTATTTACCCTTGAAACAGTAGCCGACTAGAACGTAGTAAATATAAATTTAATTAAACTCGAGGATGTATAAGTAAATATACTTTGCGAGATTAATATTTCATATTTCGCAAAGAGGAAAATCATTTTTAAGTATGTATTATGTAGGTCAGCGAGATGAAACATCGACTTTTCATTACATTTTAATGGAAAATTCTAATAAAATATATTCAGACACGACATAGGTTCGTTAGGAAAAAAAAGTGCGTAGTGGTGAATAACGGAGGAAATGCAATAACATCCCATGCCTGCAACGTAGTCATATAAGTCCAGGGGTTGGTGAATATTTCATATTATAATTCATCCAATGCGCTGATAGGGCGACGCTCTACATACGAATACCCTTTACGCGACATTGTTTATTCACCACTTGAATTATGTAAGCAACAATCACGTAGGTACACGTGCTACGGGGCAATATCATTAATGTTGCGGGATATAATTTGGTAATGTTTACGCAATTTTTTTTGTGAATATTTGGTTCTGCCGTTACTTTATTCTACTTTAGGTTTACCAGCAAATTTTTGTAATATAATTTCGTAAATACAAACAGTAATTATGCTCAGAATTTGTAACTAGTTAGGTCGTGAGATAGAGAGGTTGTGAGATATTTTTTTTACATTTTTCATCCTCTACGAAAGTTCTACGAGGCGTGTCTCAGTGATACTTCAGTACTTTATCAATAAGCTAAGTGAGTCTTGCATTTAGACTTTAACAGCCTTATTCATAATCGGATTTAGTAGCGTATTAGGCTTAGTTCCCAACTAAAAATCCTTAGCAGCGATCGGTGATATGTTTAAGGCACTACTTTGCTATTAAATACAGTAAAACCTGTGAATAGCGGCCACTAAAAAAAAATCCAAATTGTTGGCCGTTATTCAAAGGTGGCCGCAAAAGATAGGTGATGGATATTACTCACGCCAAATTCTAAGCAAATATTTTCACTGATAGCTATTATTTTTCTTTTAGAAATAAAATTTATTTGGATATTTTTTTAAATGATTTTATTTAAACTTAAAATCGAGAATACAGTGACACATACATAACTAAACTAAATGTGTATACATTTTGTTTTGCGTTCATTGGCAATATATGTATAAGTATACGTTCACATAGATTGCTTTTATTTTTTGACAAAAAATGCTTCAATTTTTGTTTGTTTCAAAGTTTTTAACTTTTAGAACAATTCACTTTCACATTTTGTGTAAAATTTTTGAAATGTCTATAACCATGTCACCATTATTGTTACACAGGAAGTAACTCTGTATTTCTCTTAATTTTTCGCACACTTCCCCCATATTTGACAAAGTTGATTTTGGAGCTTCAAACTCTTCTATCTCGTTGTTATCGGAATCATCATCATTATTGCATAGTTCTTCAACAATTTCTGCTAAACTAAAATCAGGATTATCTGTAGGTTCATCATTGTCAATGGAAGCAAAATCG
Organism: Popillia japonica; assembly: GCA_004785975.1. Classification (NCBI taxonomy): domain Eukaryota; kingdom Metazoa; phylum Arthropoda; class Insecta; order Coleoptera; family Scarabaeidae; genus Popillia; species Popillia japonica. The sequence goes on from SMLS01059120.1 coordinate 9,263, forward strand.
TGTAAACTTGCCATTGCACTGCTGACTTTTGGAAATAGCTTACCGATGGGTATTTGGTCCTCCTCGCAAAAATCTTCATTAGATTGAACTACTTCTGCGAATCCAGCTTTGAAAAAAACAGTTTGTAATGGTAGATCGAGAAGCCTGTTTCCATGCGGCTGCAATCCAGATTAGTGCACTTGTTAGATTTATGCTCTTTTCCGAATCTTCAAAGTCACAATCACTCTCAACGAACGTTAATAGTCTTTTGATCAAAAGTTGCGGTATATCATCTTAAAATTGTGAATTATGCCTTGATCTAACGGCTGACAATACGACGTAGTGTTTGGAGGCAAAATAATCAATTTGACGTTTTCTAGCGAAACTTTAGGATGTGAAGTAGCATTATCCAGAAATAGAAGCACCTTTCGATTTTGTTTTTTCATTTACATATCAAACTGATACAGCCATTTTGTCATAAGATCTGATGTCATCCAAGCCTTTTTGTTATGTACCCACTATAAAGGTAATTTGTCGATATGATTTCCCTTAAACCACCGAGGATTTTTACTTTTTCCAATAACTAAAGGGAGACGTGTAAAAATTTATCACTCCCTATCTTGATCTAGAGTCTTCTTTCGTTTCTGCTTTAAATTTAAGTGTTCTTGGAATTTGCTGCAGCTCCATACATGTTAGGTCCTGATACTATACCAGTGGATACGGAAATATTGATAATGAACCTAACATTCGAACACAATCATTCGAATAGGCAACATGGTCGCTACATGCACTACACGTCTGCCCCAAATGCGCACACTTAGTGTTGTCTAAAAGTCATCCCACAATAATATGAATAGTAGCAATGGATTCCTTCACTCGAATTTCCATAGATTTCCTGGGGCTCTCAGCATTGCAGATAAAATTTGAGGTAATACAATTTCTGTGATTGGATATTACCTGGCACGATTCGAGAAAGCAGCTCCCTTGAAAACATGCAAAACACCCACTCAACCAAGTTGTCAGGGATAGTGTAAAGAAAGAGCCACCAACATTGACGCAAAATTGACCATTTCTCGGCGAGCCCTTTCAAAGAATTTTAGTCAAAGATTTAAAATGTTTCCGTAAAAAATTCAGATGGTTTAACAACTGGTGCCAGCAGTCTGGCAAGATTCATTTACACTTGTCTGAACAAGTAACTAAACAAGATACCCAATTTTGGGCAAACAAAAACCGCCGTGTTCTTCGGTAAATACTACTGCATTCACAAAAAGTGGCCGTATGGTATGTTGTTAAATCAGAAAATGTGAGACATACTTTTTTAAAGGCAACAATGGAAAAGCGGTAACCGTCACTGACAAACGGTGGCAGGTCATGTTGAACGAGTTCTTAATAGCACAACATGGTGTCTCGGCCCATTCAGCAGCCCAATTGAGATGTTGTAGAACATTTTTCCAAACAGTTGGGGAATTTTTATTAGTCCAATGCACTGCTCTGCATTAACGACTCACACAATCTACTTAGACAATGGAAGGTACTGGAATCTTTTTGTGTCCTTCAGATATTTGTCCAAGCCACAGAGTCGTCCATTCTGTAACTTCCTTCACGTGCCTTACTTCTTCCAGGCTTGTCTATTACATATTGCTACTTCATTTTCTGGAAGAACCCTCCGACAGTATTCTCTAACATTCTATTATCCTTCAAATTTTGTAGTCTTGGAGGAATTTGGAATTTGGGTATTTGCCAAGAATTCTGCATCTAATCTAATACCGGAATTCTTCAAGAGTTCAAGAGATTTCTATCGTATCCAGTGGTAAGCAAATATCAGACATAATTTTCAAAACATGACAAAATAAACTTTATTGATTCAAATGAAGATATGCTGTTAAGAAAATAATATCTCTTTAATTATTTTCGTAATCACAAGGAACTTAAGCCAGAAGATGTATTTTGTACCAGTTTGTATAGTAGTACTACATCAACCAAATTTCTCCCTCCAAAATATCCAGGTATGAGATTAGAAAATCTTAGCATTTCCGCCAGTAAAATATAAGAAGATTATAAGAATATAAGAAGTTTATAAGAATATAAGAAGACATAAGAAGATTAGAATCCTTTGAGGAATATCAAATGGACAATTGGAAGTTCATACAGTAATAAGACATAGCAATATAGTTTTGGCAGCACCATATTTGAAAATTTTTGAGCAATGTACTGTGTAACTCCTAGAACGAAGAAAAATAGTTAAAGCGAATCATAGAAAAAGATCAAGAAAGGACGTTTGCACATCAAAACGTGTTGGTAAAACTTATACGAATACGAAACAGCAGCAACCGAACTTCTGCATCAATTTTGTATCCCCAGTCTGACCCTATTTTGCAAAGAAGAATTAGAGAAGAATTATAGTATTTCAGTTTTTGCGCAAAGAATGATGATTGCATAATAAGTTTCTGATTTTTGTTTTTTTTTTAATGTTGATTGCTTCAATTGGTAACCAGTTTACAACCTAAAAACTAAAGAATTTTTGCTGCTTCAAGCTGTACCTTTCGGGGGGTCATTCCTACTTTTAAGAACTGAAATCTGAATCTTAATTTATGGCTTCGTTTTCACAAGATATTCGAAGGAGGACATTCCTCCAAAACTAACTTGGAAATAGGATTTCGAAGAAGTTTAGCCAACATATCGTAGCAAAAATATGCTGAACAATCTTATTAAGTATCCTCTCCACCACTACAGTACACCAAATAGTTTAAATGCACGAATTTGAGCTTTAGCCTTAACTAACGATTGAAATTTGTAGTACTATAAATTACATCAATGCTGAAGGATATAATGCTGTTTGAGCTCACGTATTTATTCACATATTTGTATTTTTGCATTTTATTCGTATTTTTGACAAAAAAAGAAAATATATCTAAGAAAAATATAGCAACATTTATATAAACTTGACACGAACTAGGCTATAAAAAATTTATATTTCCTTATATTTTAAGAACAAGGAAATACCTATTATTTGTTCTTAAAATATTAAATAAGAACGTCATGCTAGCGCTCCGTTAAATTATCTTAAAGTGACAACCTAACAACATATGCCTCAGTCTAAAGGACAAGAAAAGCCATACAATAACTTACCTCCGCTCGTAAAGCTCATACGAAGTAAGTACGCAAACATAAAGCGATTTCACATCCTTGAAAAGAAAGCTTTATATTTAGAAGCAATCACAATAACTGGCATGAAATCTTTTTGTAATCCATCTATGTAGACGATTCCGTCAAAAGTTTATAAAATATTCGTAAAACGACAACCGGTTTGTCGTCCTATTTTTTCACCGGTGGCGGATTAAAATAACTTTCACCTTGGAAAAGGTTTTACCCTGTTATGACGACGGAGTATATTTTGCGACCTAGTTTTTGCCGACGGGAAAATATTGTTTTCGATTCGAATTACGTTCTAGGAAGCATAGTACTATTTCGAATGCAAACACTGTTATGGTGGAAATGAATTTACGATGTTGGTGGTTATTGAAATAACAATAAAAGTGAATAAAGCATTAGATATAAACTGTATGCTATGAATTTTATCACCACAACATTCGTTCTAAAAATATTATAAATGCATTGTTCGAAATGTAGAGGTTTTATTTTATAAAACATTGGAAATATTAGAACGAGTTCCTACAATTTTTTCCTTTCATTTTTGACCTGAAGGTAGAACAATATTTAAAAGTCTTTCAAGGAAGAGATATTTAAGGAAACGTTACAGCGAATACTTTTTCCAAAGTTATTCCCGATGGTTTTTCCCTATACGACCTAAAATCTGAAATATTAATAATCTCCATTTCGTGTTTACGAAATACGCCTTTGATCGAAGTTATATTCTGTCGAAGTTGGGGCGTTGTCTGACGTTTGAAATCCCTTGAAAGCTATTCCGAGAAAATATTCAAACTATGATGAAATTCCGACAGGTAATTTTGGCGAATTTATACTTAGATCTTATCCGAAAAATGTTGTAATATGCGTACGAGAATTAGATAGATTAGTTTGGAACAACTATTAATGGGGCTGAAAATTTTTGACTTTGCAAACAAATAGATTGAAAACTGGCGTGGTGGGTTATTAAAAAAGTTTGTTGAAGGATAACAGAATAAAGTATTAAATTTTTTAGCAAATCGGTGTACGAATTTCTTTCCCAGGAAGAATTTGCAACGTCTTATTATGCGAAGAAAAGTATAAAGAAATGGGGATACGATGCCCTGAGAGGTGGTAAATAAGTAGTAAGAACATTTGCACACAAGAAGACTGGGATGTCAGATCCCAGTTGCACTAATAAACGCCCAATCAGCTTTCAAACCTCTGAACAATGTGCCAAGCAATATGCACATGTATTCTTACTTTTGAGTCCAAGCAAACATGTAATTGTGTGTATATCTTCGAAGATCAAGCCCAAACCAAAAAAAGTAACACTAATGTATGCAACCAAACACCAAAGATGTGAAGGTGATCGGACTGACCGATTGTCTTACAAAGAGCGCTCTTTGGAGCTTATCGTCAAGAATGGAAGAACGAACAAGTAACCTTGGACTTGTTTAATGCTCCAACACCAATCTATTAGCTTTACAACGAATAAGAGGAAATGTCTGCTGGACCTACACAAGAGAGACGTAACAACTCCATTACGGGTTTATTCACTGATTACAACCCTCTGATATACCACCACCTCTGATATACCACCTTAATAAGATTGGGTGGAAGCGTCAGGTGCGACTAGGTAGTATTGGCCCAACAAATAAATCAGCAGCTCTAGCAGGAATATTTGGAACCGAATGATGTTACAATTCGCAAAAGGGTTCCAAGTTTCTTCAATTGATTTTCTCCATATCTCTGTTTTAAGGCTACTTACTAAGCCTGGACATCTGACTCTTGACATCTAGGTTATATAAACGCAACTTTTAAGCAACACACAAACTATCATAGTCGACGGCTTCTAATTCCATTTCTTAAGAACCGACAATTACAGATTGTCCTTAAACGACAAGTTCCTGCTTCTTAAACTTTTCCCTATACCGTCTTTCCCGGTTTCTTCCGCTCTTCCTCTCTTTCTCTTCATCTATACTATCACTTCTCAGATCACCCGAACTGGTTTGATTCTATTCATCCTATTGAGGTTTCCCCAGGAGGTTAGTTGTTAAGCTACGTTAAGCTAATAACTAATTTTAACCAGTAAGGGCAATCAACCAATTATCAAAAACAAATAATTTGAATTTCATTAGCGAGATTGATTTTTTAGATTACTGTCTCAGTCCATTATCATAAAATTCAAACAGAAATCTAATTAAAACATATCAATAAGTAAAAGAGACGTTATAAGATTTACATATCATCACACTCTTCCATGAATAAATTTAATATGCAAAATACGTCTTGCTCGTGGGCATATCCTCGGGAGAGGCAGCCACCTACACGTTCTAGACATTTACGCGTGAATAAGTAAAGGTTATTGCAGTGACTTGTGCCAAAGCGATGTTGCATCGAGTCAAGTATGTAGATATCCCTAGATAGGCTTCACGTCAGAATGAAATGACAAAGTTAAATTCACTTCCAAATATAATGAAGATTATCAAATTATATCATATAATTCGTTTGAATCAAGATTCTACATTACAAAGTTACAATTGAGTAATCTAACCCACGCTCTGCCATACTCGAATTCTAAATAAGGGCTTTCATGGAAATTTATATGTACATAAGATTCATACGGATTATGACATCCACAACGATTATTAAAGTGTGAAAGCAAATAGGATATAAACCTAAATGGGCTCAAGCAAATGAGAACAAAAAAGAGGAAGTTTGGAATGTAAAGGAACTTCAGAAAGTACTATTAACAAATGTGGTTCATGTAACACCAACATTTTATGCAAACTAAATCAACTGCTTAGAAACACGGAAGTAATTTTACGAACTTTTTAATTTTGTACAAAGATTTCCGGCTTTCTCTAGAGTTTCTACAGATCTACCAACACTATTTCATTCAAGCGGAAAATTGAACCGTAGCAGAATTGAATGGCTTTGTTAAACTCTCCAAATCAAAACTGAAACTATTTAAACGGCATAGAATTTTTGCGGAGGGAGGACATCAGCAGCCACAGCGACAAGGCAAAGGATTGTCAAAAGATGATAATTGGGCCTCACTATCCTACTTTGGTAAAAACAGAAGGCACAGATAATTTTGACTACACACCTAGTCTTTTGATACGTTCTTCACAACTAAAGTAATAATTACAGAGTAATTAGATCCATCCTACAATGGTAACCAATGCTTTTAAGATAAAATATGTTTATGGGTCTATGTCATAAATGTAGAAATGTATGAAGATGCTGTTAGGTAAGAAATATCAATGGAAGGGTCTAAATTTTATAAAAAAAAAAAATTAGAAAAAATTTGGAGGAGGTAGAAAAAAAAATCACTAAGAGGTGACCCCCCAACAGCAGTGTTTCTATGGATGTACATAGAAACAGTTCTAAAGAACCATATAAAAACTGAAATTTTTCAACCCAAGAATTTAACTTGAAGACTTCTTGACATATGCATATGACAACAACTGCTTTGAATCAAGAATTTTAAAGCAAAAGTAATTAAACACAATTCTTCTGATGGGCAAAGTCGTATTTGTGCAATGTTTTCTGGTCATCGAAAATTAGATGGTTGCACGAAGATGGTGTTAAAGAACCGGAGATTATTATTTTATTATTTTTACGGCAAAGGACCAATTTGAGAAGCTTGTTACTGATCTAACTCAGAATTAGTAATTTTCCTTAGATCTTCGATTTCTGAACCAAGAATCATATTTATACTCCACAAAATCAAAATACGTTCGACTAATCCTCAGCCAAAGACTAAACTGGCATAATTGCCCCGATAAAGTTTCCAAAAAAGCCGCGGTCTTTCTGAATAACTGACTATACTGAAGAACTGAAGAAAAGCTGGTACGCATCAACCTGAAGAAGCAATACCAGCTTAATGCAGATCTATACATACTTCTTCTTCTCTTCTTCTTTTCTATCATAGGATATGAATTTAAAGGAAGAATTTCAGAAATTGAAGAAGCATCTAACTCTCGCAGCTACAACCGAGATCGTCAAGTCCGCATTTCTGCTTCTAGTACTCAATCCTACCGTAGTTGGTTCGCATACAGTTGAGAGTAGAGCAGTTCTCTTCTGCTGAGATCAAATCCAGAAAGGTGTTCCGTTGTTTTGGTATTACATACATATATCACCTTCCAACCATCAGTCGAGTGGTAATCCTCATCAATAAGGTCTTGGCCAAGTTGCCAATTTGGTTGTAACATAACATACTGGACTGACCTTGTCATTGAAAACTTCGCAGGCTATCCCAAAGTTTGCAGAAGGATTTCTTGCTAATCTAACATACTGATTTCTATTAAAAAGCAGAAGTATCTTTTTTAGTGACGTGCACAACAGTAGTGGAATTTAGTAGTTTCTATGTACATACATATGTATACATCTGAAATAACCAATTAACGTTGGGATAACTTCCACCTCAACTGTGAATTTCTCTCACAAAGTAATCACAAAAGTATAACATTTTCTTTTCTGGTTGTGTAGCGTAAACATCAGGCTGTTCTTTCTATGCATTTTTTTGTTTAAGTGTACTTTAGAATATGGTGAATTCTGTGAAGGATCAATAATTTCATATTTGCCATCGGTTAGAGATTGTCGACGACCGGTAGACGTCTTTGCTTGTCCAACAGGTATTAATACAGATATATGTAAGTGTAGTAGACATCTGTCTTCTCTATTATCAAATTTATTCTGTTGAGACAGTGAAAGCTAAACCACTTATAGACCAAAACTCAACTACGAGTAGAACTAGTAAGTATTGTAATTAAAAAGAGGATTTTGAATCCTAGCTTCTATTTATACATTTTTTGGCTAAAAGAAAGTGTTTAGCACAAATCTGACAACTTTATCGTATTCAGCATGGTCAATTACACATGTATTCAAAATTTCAGCAAAGTCAGAAAGGTTGAGATTTTTCCAAAAAACGCAAGAGGAATTGCTGTGAATTTTTGACAATTTTCGATAGGCATTTGATTTTGGGCAAATTTTGGATATATATGTAATTGACCGTGCTGAACACGACAAAAGTCTCAAATTTGGACCAAAGCCTTTTTTTCGCCAAAAAGATATAGATAGCAGCTAGGATTTCAAGTCTTAACCTGTATTTATCCATTTGTTGGCCAAAAGAAAGTCTTTAGCCCAAATCTGACACTTTTATCGTATTCAGTATGGTCCATTATACATACATATAATCAATATTTCAGCGAAAGCGGAGAGGCCAAGATTTTTTCCAAAAAAAATACGGAAAAAAGGGGATTTTTGACAATTTTCAATGGGCGTTCGATTTCGTTAAAATTTTTTTTTCAGTCAAACCTGCCTATTCCGGACTCTATATAAGACGGAATTCTGATGAAGGCGGATATTTTTAACAGTCCCGTGACAGTTGATTCAAAATACAGCTCTATACTGTCTGTATAAGCCCGAAAACTACTTAACGGGGAAACGGAATGCATTTTTAGGTCCGTCTCGCTAAGAACAAACCTGTATAAGATGGAAGCGTGTGACGTTTTAAGAAAATGTTTGGTTGAAACATGTTTCTGCATATTACGTAGCAATTTGTCTACTGAAAATAACCGAGAAGCGATATTGAGGGTGTCCATTACATATTCTGAATGTAAATTTAATTGAAAACGGTGAGTGATTGTGGTAAAAACAAATGTCAGGGAACAAAATTAATACGTCATCGTTAAAACTTAAAATTGAACTCATAAATGAGGCAGAACGGCATCACTTAAGTATAAAAGAGCTTTGTAAAAAATATAAATGTGGTAAAACTCAAGTCTATCAGATTTTGAAAGACAAACAGAAGATTCGTAACGACTAGTTAAGTGGCCATCGTCGAAACGAAAAGTTAGAAAAACCGGTAACGAAAATGTTAACAAAATCCTTTACAAATGGTTTTTAAATACTAGATCGAAAAATATCCTGATTTCTGGGCCAATTTTGCAAGAAAGAGCCAAAATCATTGCAACTCGTTTGAAGAACGATTCATTCAAGGCTTCTAATGGATGGCTTGAAAGCTTTAGAACTTGACACCAAATTTCTTTTAAGGAAATTTGTGGGGAAGCTAAAGGTGTTGACTTAACAGTTGTGGAAAATTGGAAATCAAACATGCCTGATATAATTGAAGGGTATGAGTTAAAAGATATCGCTAACTGCGAGGAAACAGGATTGTTTTTTCGCGCCCTTCCAAGTAAAACTTTGACTTTAAAAAATGAGAAATGTGTAGGTGGAAAACAGCCTAAAGAAAGACTGACAGTTTTCCTTTGTGAATTTGCTGATGGAAATATTGAAAAGCCATTAGGCATAGGAAAAGCTTCGAAGCCTCGGAAATCTAGATATTCATACACTTCCGATTATTTGGCGTGCGAATAAGAAAGCATGGATGACGTCTTCGTTAATGGATGAATGGCTGAAAACATTGAACAGTAAAATCAGAAAAGACATGTTCTTCTTTTCTTAGATAATGCGGCATGTCATCCATATTCACAACTGTCAAATATCAAACTGTGCTTTTTACCACCAAATACCACGAGTTTGTCACAACCTTTGGATCAAGGTATTATGAAAAATTTTAAAGTCCATTACAGAAAGCGTGTGCTTCAATCAATTTGTGCTAATATGGGCGGATGCATTCAAAAAAATTACCGCATTAGAGGAATACGCACAAGGAATACAGTCCATTGATATGTCAAAAATCCTATTGCAATTGCGTACCATATTGGAAAATAAATATCCACTGCTAAAAAACAGAAGACTTTGGACGTGTACATAACGTTTACCGAATTATGTAAAAATATATAAACTTAATACATAAGTGTTCAGTTTTCAATAAAAAATATTTGTCGTTTTATACAGGAGGATAAGACGGAAACCTGTCCAACCCGCAAGATTATTTTGGTCCCATAGGGTTCCGACATAGACAGGCTTCACTGTATAGGTATGTCATTGACCATGCTGAATACGACAAAAGTATCAGATTTGGACTAAAGCCTTTTTTTCGCCAAAAAATATAAATAGCAGTTAGAACCTCGAATTCTAGCTGCTACCAAAGGCAATTATCAAATAACCTCAAAGTATATATGATGACATTTCAGTAAATTTGGTTTCATTCCTTACAACCTTCTCACATTGATGGTTTTCTTAAACTAAACACAACATATTTATACAAATATGGAGTTACAGAAAACTGCCCATACATCCAAAACTATCCAGCCCCAACTTTCACTTCTATACCTACGAAAAATAAAAACTAAGTGATCTACCTATGCAAATCCACACATAAAAGACTGTACTACTCGGCATAAAAACTCGTTATTCAACTTTCTTTTTTATCGAAATTGAATGTATGGATTCTTTCACGTATCCCCTTTTTTTTACTAATGCACCCCACAATTTAATGTGGAACCCGTCTCGTGACATATAATTCCAAGCAGATATCGATCGGTATAGCCACTTACTATATTTCCGTTCCAGAAATGTCCTAAATCCTATACTCACGGAATATATCCAGCGATGCGAAGAATACAGTGGAAAACGAAATTCGTCCTCATTTTTGGACCGATTCGTGCTGAGCATCTTATCGAAAAACTTGTTAACTTGCGATCTTTCGACATCGGGAGGCGAAGAACGACTTCCGTCAAGCAGAAAATACCAAATAATACGTCGTTTCCGGTTGACTCGATAATTACAAAACCAATATTTTTACGAAATCGGCAAATTGAACTGACAAATAAGTTTTTCGTGTCTGGATGGACCGACCCGGCCCAAAACTAATCGATGATTAAGCAAGACGTTATGTTATACCAAATTGTGTGGATTATCGTTAATAAGTCCGTTAAAGTAAGAAAGTGTTTGCGATTATTTACTTAATTTAGGGTGGCCATATTATTTGAAATGGAAAATTCATCTAATGTTCAAGCACCTTACTACTATTAACCTTTAGCCTTCAGGTCGGCGGTTCAATTAGATTTAATGGTCAGATATATTTTAAGAAGATTAAAACGAATGAGCTAAATTTTGTATCGCTCTCTAGAAACAGGCCAATTAATTTCTATTGTAGGAATTTCAGTAAAGCGGTTGCAGTTAGCTTAATGTTGATGATCAAAACAAAGGCAACAACAAATTGTAATCATAAAAATATTTATCAAAATATGAGAGAATAATTCACGTAAAAAACTTGAATATTCTTGGTGCCTTTTCAAGATTAAACCTATACATGGATATTGTGCTTTTTTCAATTACTGTTGTTGTACCTTAGAGGAGCGTAATAGATCAAACACGCTATGATAGTGCTAAAGCCTCTCCTGTTGATGTGCAGTAGAGATTTCAGTTTAATGGTTGAAAAATTAGACCTGTTAAAATCGGGCCGGTTTAATGCCAGAATTCCAGTCATTAGAACGCTTAATTATGTAAAAAGTGAAACTAATTAGCGGTTAATATCTGCTTTTTGTGAATCAAGGTTAAATGTGGCGCGATAGCAACATAGTTTCCCTACTAATAAGTCCAATTACCATCTCCGAGGCAGATTTTCCAAATTAACCGCGTATTCCTTCGGTAAAGAAGGGAAATGAGACGAAATTGTATCAGCTGCTTAAAATGAACACTTTTTTCCCCGAAGCTTGTTCTTGAGCTACGCCCACACATTCTCAATAGGTTTGGCATCTGGTAACTTGAATTTCTAGGATCTATTCAATACTAATACTAGCCACCAAGTTTACATTTTCATGTCTTATGCATCAAAAAAGAGATATACTATAGTGCGAGTGCTGTCTCCAGAGCTGGTATGTCCGTCAGGTTCTCGCTTCTCGTATGACATTCGAAGTTTTCTCCCGTATGGATGTTCTTAGGGCGTACTTCCAATACCACGACTTATGTACCCCAACGTGGGGCCTATCAAACGGTTGGAGGCGTTAGAGGTTTGACATTTGATGAAGTGGCAGTCTCAATCTTATGTATGGTTCTTTTGATTTAATTAATGTTGCTAGAGATTTCCAAAACAAATCGTGTTGGATAGCTAGTCTTGGATGATCTATTAGGTAACGTAATGTCTTTCTACCCTCTACTACCCAATACTATATCAGCTATGTTTTTCCCCGAAGCTTGTTCTTGAGCTACGCCCTCACACATTCTCAATAGGTTTGGAGTCTGGTAACTGCGCTGGCCACTCAAGTGTGACGATGTCAGCCTTCCTTTTCCACTCAGTCTAGAGCTTGCTCCGGTGTTTTGGGTCATTGTTTTCTTGCTTCTTATAAATTTCAAGTATTTTCGGAGCAT
>SMLS01059122.1:0-34831 GCA_004785975.1 Popillia japonica
TGTTTTTATCACAATACTATAAAAGCGTATAATTTGTTTACATGCTCCCTTAAATAGGCAAAGTAAAAGAAAAAACCGGAATTATGCAGAAAATATATTTCCTATAAAAATGAAAGAATGCAATAAAAAACTTCATTGACTTCTGACTAGTAGGTTAAGAATTCTAGACATCGCAACAACGATGAATATATGGACTACCTCACTTTTAAACACTTACCTACTTCTTGCATGTAAATTATGATCGATTAAAATTTTGAGATAGGGGTTTTTGTGTAGTAGGACGCTTTTTACCGCATATCTGACCTCGCCACCGCATAGTACATGTAAATTTATATAGACGGAGCCCCTTAACTCAATTTCTCAAAAATATGGACTTGGCTACTTTTTGCACTCACCCCTTCATTTAGTCTATGGCTTGTTAGTTTAAATTTCATAAAGATATCTTCATAAGTACTGAATAAAAAAATTACATTACACCGCACCATTACATTGTCACCCCAACTTGTCCCTTGCTATAGGAGTTAGGTATATAAAATTAGATAACTGTATAGCTTATTTAGATGAAGAAAAATAAAATCGAAGTAAGAACCCTTCATCAGATGGGAGTGCAGTTTTCATATGCTTACCCGGCTAGACTCTTTGGGATGTCATATCCATAATTTCTTAAATTTTATTTTGTAATATGGGTATGTGTCAAGTCTAGCAAAGAAAATGTTTGAACTAGTTGGTCGAAACTGAGCAAGATATGACCAACAGATAGGTTTTGCTGCTAAACTGTATCTACAAAATATTCAGAATTCTTCACAGAGCCATGTATTGCTGTAGTCCAAATCCACAAGTACTGTCGATTAGTCTTCTGATTCAGGTCAGAAGTCAGAAGGTTTTTGCCGCTAGCGTGGCTGAGATGTTTAGTTAGCGCGACTTTCTAACATCTCTCATTCACCTTTGAGGCAGATAACGTGATTGATATGTCGATTTACCGCGACTTTGTGTCTTCCCTCCACTACTTTTCTGGACTCTTGAAGCAACTTTCATTAATGGCGAACGGTCGTAGTTACAGTTTCTTTTATTTTATTTATTTAATTATGTGCTTGGCTTTATTTGATCTTTTGTATGATATGCATTTACCGTATTTTGACTACGTCCTGGTACAGTCTCAAAACTCCAAAGCCCTCATAATAGAAACTCGGACCTTGAACTCCTTCGCTATGATTTAATGTGTGTATACATTTATCTATGTATATGTACGCTGTTTCGTCTTACTTCTACGATCAGACTTACTTAACAATATTCACTGAATATACATACAGTAGAGCATCAATTATCCGAATACCGGTTATCCGGACGTCTGTTGGTTAAAAATTAAAAAAGAATTATAATATAATATAATTTTGTAAAGCTGGTGGTTTTGAACCCAAGAACATTTACAATGCGGACAATGCGGAAACTGCAGCGCCTGGGTACAAAGCCAGCAAAGCCCGCATTACAACCAGCAAAGAAAGAAGAAGAAAAGAAAGAACAGCAGCCTAGATGTTTTAAGGGCATAAGCAAGCTCTGTGTTGTATACAAAAATCAAAAAAATTCCCGGAGGGAAACAGAGATTTTTGGCGACTGATATGAGAATGTCTTTATCCCACATGTGAAAAAACACCAACAAAAAACAGATTCAACCGGTAAAGTGCTCTTACTCATAGATAATGCACCAACTCACCCATCAGATGTTGTTTTGAGCACACATGATGGAAAGTTCAATGTGTTCTTTCTACCGCAAAATGTGACGTCAGTCCTACAACCAATGGACCACGGTGTGATAAACGTTTCTACAGAAAGCAATTGCTTCAAATGCAGCTTCTAGATATGGAGAACGGTGAAGAATCTGTGCTAAGTAGTTACAAGAAATTGAATTTAAAACACGCCGTCTACATGGCGGCAAGGAACCACACTTGAAAAAGCATGGAAGAAGCCTGTGTCCTAAACCACGAGATTCCTAAGAAAATGGTGATACTGATCCAGATGACCCTCAAGAACCACAAGAAAATGATGATCCGGATGAAATAAGAGAAATCATCAAAGAAGCACCAGGTTTTGAGGAGTGTGACAAAGCCATAGACGATTGGCTAAATTGCGACGTTGATGATACAGCAGACGATAATCAGGAAGTAGGAGAGGAAGAGGAGGATGGAGAAGACACTGAAGTAGAAGACGATGTTCCAAACCACGATGAGGCGTTTACCTGTTGGAAAAAGCTATGAAGTGGCTCGAGGGTCACCATTCAGCTTTTGTCCTCAAAAAGACTAAGAGATTTAGCTGCAAAAAAACGTGTTAGTAGTCTTAAACAAAAAAAAATCTGATTTCTTTTGTCATCATCCTTAAACCTACAATGCTGTAATTTTCATAAATAAACGTGTTCTGTAAATTCTATTTGCTGTTTTTTGTTTAAAAAACCTTTGTTTACGGTATATATATATATACATATATTGATAAAAGAGTTGAGTTACAGGATATTATTCATATTACACTACGAATCAGGCTAAAATTGAGTCCAAATCAGTTATCCGGATTTTCAATTATTCGGACACTGACGTGCATCAATTAGTCCGGATAATCGATGCTCTACTGTAGTACCCTATTGCATTTATAATTTAAAAACCTAATACCGTAATAATTAATAACATTTACAACGTGAACCTGCTTTTAGAACCCTTTTGTCTGTAGGTATTTTATTTCAATACACCAACTAATACGACTGGAAATTTCATTTTTGTTCTGTATGTTCTGCAATAATCTGAAATTGTGTCTGTGTACTACTAAACATTGTAAACAATCAGTGGCGGCTGGTACATAAGCGCTGCAGAGCTCCCAAAAAATCTCGTATTTAACTTTCTTTCCTTTTATCAAATATAAAATTTATAATATATTTTGAAAGGCATTCGCATTGTCGTAATGATAAAAAAACTGCGAACACAAGCCACAGCTTGAAATACCAAACCCTTGCGGGAAGTTCATCTTACGGCATGGCGTTGCTGCGAACAGAATAAACGCGCTGAACGCGCATCAGACGCTACAAGTTACCCGACTTCCAACTTTTAGCGCGAACGACGTTCTAAACATCGTAAACATAACCACTCATTATCATCCAGAAACGGAAGTTTGATTCACGTTTATGGATACACATTTGGTACATTATATAGATATAACAAATAAAACATTATATATATTTCGAAATTGCCCATGTTAACAGGATAACAGAGTGACATAATAGTCGTTTTACAACGTTTGCAACGTCATGTCCACAGGTCATTTTCGCGCTATTCTGTTTGAAGATCGGTTTCCGAACATTTCATCGGCTAGTGCGCGCGTTGTTCGCGTTTATTCTGTTTCTTACTCACACAGTCCGCCAGTGGAATAACTACTCTATTTCGCGCGATCGTTGATATTTTAGATAGCTGAGCGACACGAATGGGCTCTGCGAGCTCCTTCAAACACCCGCGCTGCACCCTTCTCTCCCTTGACGGTCTAAAACTAAGCCGTAATTTTAACGGGATAGTTCGCTGCATTTACTGCAGCGCAGCGTGGCATATACATACATACATAAGATATTTCAATTATTACGTAAAAGATAATTATGCTTAAATTGACGCATGCTTTTTAGAGAGCTAAATTATGGCATTTTGATAACTTATTTAGAATAAGTTAATGTTGATTACTTTTGTTTAAATATAAATAAAATAAAAACACCAGAATTAATAATAAAGATAAATAAAGAGAAACCACATTACTTTGAAAACGCGTGCGTAAATTTTACGCAGATTACCTAGGGTTTTAATGTAATTAGAGTGCAGGTGTTTCTGTTTCTGGATATTGTTGACAATTATATAAACTGTGAACTATGGAAGTGCTCTTCAATTTAATTAATGTAAAGAGATTTTTTTAAATATTTATATGAAGAAAAGATAGAATTAAAAGCAAAAGGTAGGCCATTACCAGATATCACTATTGAAAAAACTGGTGTAAGTAGAGGAAAAAGTTATACAGTAAATTTAGTTGAGATATTTATTCAAAAACGAATGGATTTGTGGATGTAACAAAAAAAATGCTTTATATTGATTTCCGTGTTTACCTTTTGGTGGTGATAAAGCTTGGACGGAAATAGGAGTCACGGATCTAGAGCATTTGAGTTTGAAAATAAAAAGACACGAAAACTCTAAAAGCCATCTTTATAATTATGTGGAATTTGCGTTACTTAGAGTCAACTAATATTATGGTTCAATTAGTTTCAGTTTACTGGTTAAATATAGAGAAACATAATGAAAACGTGTCGAAAAATCTATATATTTTATCAAAAATTATTGTGTAAAATTTTGTGGTGCTTTTGAATTGGTTCTTCGGGGACATAATGAGAGCGATACTTCCGAGAATCCGGGAATATTTTGTGGTGGGCTTATTAATTTTTCGGCTGGATTAGATGCAACTCAAGTGAGCACCTGAAAAATTGCAGAACACCTTAAAATTTTTCCCACGAGCCGCCACTGTAAACAATTGTACGTGTACATTCGCATTCATATATTGACTTATAATAAAAGAATACTTTGATCTTAATAGCGTTTCTTTTGGTCGATAATCTATTCAATTATAAAAGTGTTATATGTAGAACATGTATGTAATCCGCCAGAATATGTTCGCAAAAACTTAAAAGTGGCGCTTTTGAGTAAGGTGATTAAAATAATTAAAATGAATCCCATATTTTTGTTAATAGCATGTATGTAATATGATTATGGTTAGAATTAATATGGACTACACACTCATAAAATCATAAGAACGTTTGTAAGTAGTAAAGTACGTACTTTCAGATACCTCTTCAATTTGTCCATTAGCAACTACGCTCGGCGACGGTATAGAATCCGGAGGAGATAGAGGTTCGTGGGCTACCTCATTTGTTTGAGGAAGACTGTCGAAGCTGTAAAATTGTCCAATATCTTGTATTGGTTCACCAGAAAAATATTCATCCAGAACAAGTTTGCTTATCTAAAGAATATAAAATCAAATATGGAAAATAAATTTTCACCAAAGATACTTACTCTAACAAGGTCCAAATCATCTCCTGTTATTTTTATAGTGTGGCCACCAGTAACTACCGTATACTTATATTCGCCAATATTAGCATCATTCGTGCTTAGACTATGCAAAAGTGTTCTAGACCTACCAGTGTGTGGAAGCGCGCTTTCGTCTGAAGCTGAGGAATTAATGCTTGAACTGGAACCCGTCAGAGGACCACCAATTGCCATGCTATGTTCTCTAACTGGAGAAGCATTTCTTCGAATAGTATCTTCTATTAATTGTTTTGCATGGCTAACAAAGAACAGTGTAACACTATTTAGTCTATATTATCTATATTTAATCTATACATACATATGTATATACATATATATACATTCTTATTTTCCTGACATTTTTTCCATTTCTAGGTAATTACAACACCCTAATTCGAATAAAGATCAAATTTATTCCAAAACCTTTACAATATAATTTGGTTTTCGTTACAACTTCGTCAGTGGAATAAAATTGACATTTAGTTCGTGTAAGTGACCTAGAAAAAAAAATCAGGAAAATAAGATAAGTACAAAAAGGTCATAAAAATACATATACTAAATATATATACAATACAAGGAATAAATATAAAATTAACCATTGTGTAATAAACAACATTTATTACTTTTTAACTTTGTCAGAAAAGAAATGAGCAGGAAATTTCTTGGCGCATTAAAATAAATCTATTGATCCAAGAAAATTACTCAGGATACCTAGTCAAAGTGTTGAATGTGGTGCATCTAGTTTTTTCAATTTTATATTTTATTGCAGATTTCGATAAGTTGTGTTGCAAGGGGCCTCACATAGGTTTTACGAGAAGAGTAAAATAAGACAGACATATGTAGATATACATATTTCTAAGCTTAAGAAACGTTGTCATATCTAGGCATAAAGTTCATTTAGTTCACAAAATAGTCATGTTTAAACTGGTTAAAAAGCGCACCATGCAAGATTTCCAAAGTTATTTTTCAAATATATTTTTAATCTGAAATCTTTAGAAATCACACTTTAGAAACAGTCTTTATCGCAGTGCAAATTGGTATTTGACAACTATTGATATCTACAATTAAGATTCTACGTGCGCAATAACCTTAGGGTATAGTATTCAGCATTCTCTGTAACGCAAAATATGATAGAATGTATAAAATGTGGATTATATTTTACAAGACAAGAATATAATTAACGGAGAAATTTTTCAATCCAGTTGATTGTCTGTTTTGTATTAGTATGCGGTAGTAGTGCGTGTTGGCACTTAGCAAATGCAATCCAAAATTAAGATCGACAATAGAAATAGATGAACATGGATAAACATCAGACAGTATCGATTGACATTTCAAAAGGAAAAAATTGATCCGCTGAAACTGTCCAATCTTTACTTTCCATGAGTGTACCTAAAGCCTGTTTGACACGATGTTAAATTTACGCAAAAATTAACGAATAAATTTTCTAACAAATTTACAAAACAATTGAGTGTAGGCTTTCACGACCGTAATCCATAGTAGGTATGTTTTTCGGGTCTTGTCGCGTAGGTAACTATTCACTGTCTTGACGTTTCACTGATTGTACTATCAGCTTCTTCAGAAGTTTTCTAAAGACTGATGTTGTCGTCTTTTGCTTCTAGTTATATATCCCATTCCCGTTCTGCCTCGCCGATCCGTAACCGTCCCGCTTCGTTGATCCGTAACCGTTTCGCTCAGCTGATTCATGACCGTACTTGTCCGATGAACTCCACCGTTTCTTGTATGACGATCTCGTAGTGCTAACTTCCAAGTATTGCTGAGTTTGTATCCGTCTTCACGATTAAAGTTGTTGTGATTGTTTTTCATTATTTCTAGAGACTCACGTATTATCCTCGGATGGTAGTGGCTAGTTCTGGCTAATACCTTCACGTCGCTGTAGCTTATGCTGTGGTCTCCTTGTTGCTGCAGGTGTTCCACTACTGCAGATTTTTGGCTATGTCCAAGACGTGCGTCTCTCTCGTGTTCTTTCACTTTGCATTGTATACTGCGTCTCGTTTGGCCGATGTAGCTCTTTCCGCATTGACAATTCAATTCGTATATTCCTTTGGTTAGTAGTTTCGGCAACGCGTCTTTGTTGGGAGGAAGTAGTTGTTCTATTTTTGTCAGTGTTGAATCGAGTGGTGATGTTTCTTTTCTCTAAGGTCTTCTTAGAGGGTTGTAACCCTTTTGGTATTAGTTGTTGCCTGATGATCTGTAGTGTTTCTTCCACTGGTACATTGGTAAATAGTGATTCCACGTCAAAGGATACTAATATATCTTCCTTGGTTATTTCATGTTGTTGTAGTATCTCGATAAAATGTTCAGAGTTCTTGACGAAGCAAAGATACATAAATCTGGAAATCCTCTTAGACCAATCGTTAGCACATGTGGCTCACCTACCTACGAATTAGCCAAATATCTCGCAAAACAGCTTTCGCAATATACCGGGAACACCGAAAGCTTCGTCAAGAACTCTGAACATTTTGCTCATAATGTCCGCGATTATTTGAATGAAATTTTTCCGGAACGTTGGATCGGACGTAGAGGAGCAATCGAATGGCCAGCACGTTCTCCAGATCTCTCGCCATTAGATTTTTTCTTTTGGGGTCACTTGAAATGTCAAGTGTACAAAAATCGTCCCCATAATCTTGAACAATTGGAAGAGAGAATAGTTCAAGAAGCCAATCGCATCACTCCAGAACAAATACAAAATTCAATAACAAATTTTACTGACCGTTTACATTTTTGTCAAATTGTAAATGGAGAGCATTTTGAACAATTATTGTAATCGCAACCTGAATAGACAGGTATCTTGATTTTTCTGTATTAGGACACTTTGTTAATTTTTTTACTGTTTTCTTGTGAATAAAAATAAACATCTTAATAGTTCCTGAACAGAGTTTTTTATTTTGCATTCAAAAGTGTTAAAAAAATCTGGGCGTTCCGTTAAAAAAAAAAGTTGGACGTATTGCCGATTAAACCGGAAGTGAAATAAATATAAACTGTATTGCATAAAATGCATTTATATTAACTATACCCCCACACCAAATTTCAGAAATCATAATTTTCAAATAACAAAGTTATTCAACCGTTCCGGGAGTTTTTACTAACGCTGTATTAGTATCCTTTGACGTGGAATCACTATTTACCAACGTACCAGTGGAAGAAACACTACAGATCATCACGCAACAACTAATACCAAAAGGGTTATAACCCGATTTAATTGACTTGGCGAGACTCTGCCTTACTTCAACCTACTTCCTGTGGAACGAAGAATTCTACGAACAGGCGAGTGGTGCTGCAATGGGGTCTCGTCTATCACCTGTCATCGCCAACATCTTCATGGAAGCATTCGAACAAGAGGCAATTGAATCTAGTAAAATGAAACCTAAATGCTGGTACATATATGCCCGGTTTCTGAAACGTCAAGCAACAGTTATCTGCTCAGTATCTGGCGATTTAACAAAGACAGTTCTTGTTAAATTGTCAGATACCAAACAAATAACTGCTGTTTGACGTTTCAGAAACCGGGCAATACATATGTAGATGACACCTTTGTCATATGGCCTCATGGACGGAAAGCACTGGATGAATTGAACATCAACTTCACGATGGAAATCCAAGAAGACGGTACCTTACCCTTCCTAGACGTCCTAGTGCAACATACCGACAGCAGTAGATTAGGCCACAGTGTATATCATAAGAAGACTTTACACACAGATCGGTATCTGTATGCAACATCTCACCACCATCCACAGCAGAAGAGGTCCCTCATCAACACATTATTGAGAAGAGCAGAGAAAATCAGCGACGAACATCATAGACAGAGTGAAACCCAACACGTCAAAACCGCTTTGCAGAAGAACGGCTACAGTAAAAAAGACATAAGGAAACCACGAAAACAGATAAACAACCAGAACCGACAAGAGCCAGCAGGATACGCATACCTACCGTACATAGCCGGAGTCACTGACAGACTTAAGGAGACCTTAGAGAAAAGAAACATCACCACTCGATTCAACACAGTGACAAAAATAGAACAACTACTTCCTCCCAACAAAGACGCGTTGCCGAAACTACTAACCAAAGGAATATACGAGTTGAATTGTCAATGCGGGAAGAGCTACATCGGCCAAATAGGACGCAGTATACAATGCAGAGTGAAGGAACACGAGAGAGACGCACGTCTTGGACATAGCCAAAAATCTGCAGTAGCGGAACACCTGCAGCAACAAGGAGACCACAGCATAAGCTACAGCGACGTGAAGGTATTAGTCAGAACTAGTCACTACCATCCGAGGATAATACGTGAGTCTCTAGAAATAATGAAAAACAATCACAACAACTTTAATCGTGAAGACGGATACAAACTCAGCAATACTTGGAAGTTGGCACTACGAGATCGTCATACAAGAAACGGTGGAGTTCATCGGGCAAGTACGGTCATGAATCAGCTGAGCGAAACGCTTACGGATCAACGAAGCGGGACGGTTACGGATCGGCGAGGCGGAACGGGAATGGGATATATAACTAGAAGCAAAAGACGACAACATCCGTTTTTATAAAACTTCTGAAGAAGCTGATAGCACAATCAGCGAAACGTCAAGACAGTGAATAGTTACCCTAGTTACCTACGCGACAATATCCGAAAAACATACCTACTATAAATTTACAAAACAATTTATGATTTTGTTTGCAACGTACACAAAATTTTTACTTGCACATCTGTACTAAAGAGCACCTACTTAGTTGGTGTTTACAGCTTGATATAGCGAAACTAAAATTTGACGTATTTAGTAGACTTTGAGGATATTTCAATTTACAAGTAATACTACACATACATTACACAGTAATACATTGTAACCTTGGTCCTTTGACCACGACGTTATTGGAGGTTATGTTTGTATCTGTTGATATCTTCATCAATCGAACAATGTGCGCAGTTTTATCGCGCAGATTTATTGATACATTTAGGACAGGTTCTAAATAATTTACGAAACAATTTAGTAGTAAATTTCTTTACATAGTTTTCTGTTTGTAATGTGTCAAATCATTTATTCGCAAATTTTCTCGTAAATTTTTGCGTAAATTTAACGTCATGTCAAACAGGCTTGACAAATGACACCTGTCAGAGTATCAAAACAAGTCAGTTGTTGATTGGGGCTAACAGTGTTACTCAGTGCACAATTATTACCATCTGGTAATATTAATAGCTCAAAAAGTAAACTATAGATACTCAAAGATAGTTTATGTTGGAAGCTATTTATGGATTTGCATTTATGGTACTAATATTTTACATATGCGTTTTATTGACAATCATTTATTTTCTCAAAGTGTATGCTTACAAGACCATTTTTACTCCTGCTCCCGTATTTATTTTTTCTTAAGCTAGATTTCATTGTGGTTCGCACAGCTGATGTCGTTTAAGAATCAAGTAATGACAGAATTGTAATACAAGACCCTATATGAAAGATGAGGCTTAATGCTTGCAATACGACAAGATAATGTAATTTTTGCTTGAATACAATAGAAAAGCCAAGAACTATACTTATTGATACTAAAACAGGAAGCCTTAATGTCTTATGGTAAACTGTTGTTACGAACTAGCTGTGGAATTTACTATTTACTGTATATTTAAAAACAGAAAAAAGATGGAAGATAAAAATTCTAATGGGTTTGACTACTACTGTAGTACGGAATACTTACTTAATACTTTCTTCATTTGCTCCAGTAATCTGCACTAAACGTTCCTTGGCACCTGGATTCACTGAAAACGAAGACGTTGTACAATTTCCATTCACTTGTCGAAAATAATGCATAGGTTAAAAGCCATTCCTGTTAAATTTAATTAAAAGAGTCACAATGTATTAACAGTAAAATAAAACAGAAACCTGTTAAACAATGGACAGAAAAAATTGTGAAATTTTCAGATGTGATCATGCGTCAATTATGCCTTGTGAAAATTAAAGACATATCAAAATATAAATATGTAAACGCACAAGTAGAGAATTATACTTTCGTAATAATATTTACTTATAAAAATATACATGGATTGTAATGGAATAATTTTATTTTAATATTTTCTAAAATAAAAATCCAAAATTAGGTATGCAGTATTGAATAGAAGTTGGAATGCGTACAAATTTACAAGACATATGTCAATAAGAAGCGTTACACTTGCTCAGCCATGTCTTAGCTTCTTATGTAGGGATAAAATATTGAACAAACACAGCTGAAATAACTTAACGGATTAGAAAATATTGACCACTTGACTTAATAACGCACAGGAAAAAGTAGCCATGAATACGAAACTATACCTACATGAAATCATTTACCCTATTAGGAAATAACTATGAGTTTTATGTATAATGTATCACTTATTGCATTAGTAAACAAGTAATTCAAATATAAAATTTTGAATCCTTTTAAAACTGCATGGTAATTATTCTGCTAATAAAATATGAGACATTTAAAAGTACTATACTTGATCGGAGAAAAACATTAACTAAACATCTCGAATAATTAAAAGTTTGTTCAAACTTTGAATTTTAATTAAAATTTCTCGGACATTCATCGCAGTTTATAACAAACAACGTAAGTATAGACGAACGTTTTACAATGTATTCTCTAGATGTATGTACGGAACTTCTATGTTATTAAAAAAATAAACCGATTGTACAAATGTTACTCGTAGAGAAACATACAAGTCAATCATTAATGAAACATTAAGCTCATTAATCTTTCCAAATACGTCCTCTCTATGCATGCATATCAAGAATTATACCAATGAAGTGCGTCTCTAATCGACACAAATACTAAAGAAAGAATACTATTTTGTGATCAGATAATACACATCAACAATGTATTTTATAAATATTCCGAAAAACCTACTTTTTACAAGTAATTCCGCTAACTCCAAACACCACAAAGTTTAATTAATTCGGGACACGTGTTTCGATGACGCATGGGTCATCATTCTCAATCTATTACGTGACGGTAATCGGTTGAGAATGACGACCCCTGCGTCATCGAGACATGTGTCGCGAATTAATTAAAATTTGTGGTGTTTGGAGTTACCGGAATTGCCTGTGATATGCAAACCCACAGTCCTTGCAATCACATTAAACCTACTTTTCCATTAAAATCTTAGAGTGACATGCAGCAACATACTAAAATTGTACCTTATAAATTATTACGATCACTACTTATGAGCAGAGCTGCGCGAAACGTAACTAGTTACAGTAAGGCTTATAACGCACTAGCGGTTAACCGCAATGCGGTGCACCGTTGCAGTGGACCACATGTCTGCTGCAAACGTGCACCGTTGCGGTAAACCGCATGTCTAATTTTATGTAATACAAGTCAAACGCATTACCTTACGGCCAGTCGTCAAACGCTCCGGTTGGCTCGAGTTCCGGCCAACCGCGCCGTTTGACTATTCCGGCCAGCCACATCCTCTCTACGCATTGTACGGCTGGCCGCAGGCTTCCACGCGAGTCTTCAATAGAGAGTGTACTCATTTTTTTTTTAAGTTTATGGATGGAGAGAAACACTAACCATTGCGGTTGACCGCAATACAACCGCAACGATGCGGCTAGCCGGTGTACGGTGTACTTTACGGCTGGCCGCATGCTTTGCGGTTAACGGCAAGGCAGTGCGTTTGCCTTGTATATTTGAACGTAAAATTAGACATGCGGTTCACCGCAACGGTGTACCGTATTGCAATTAATCGTTAGTGCGCTGTAAGTGCGGCGAACCGCAAGAAATGCAGCTAGCCGGCCGTTACACCGTATCCCAGTTAGCCGCATCGTTGCAGTTGTATTGCGGTTAACCCCAATGGTTAGCGTTTTTAGAAATATTGCGCAGTATGGACTTTGAACAAGTTGCTATTTATTATAATATGTTATTAATTATACCGGGCTTTCAATAAATACCGAAACCCACGTGACCTCTTTTAGATATGCAACCCCTTTAACAGTATGGTAATACATATTTTTAAAAATAAAAATCCTCCAGAAATTTTTATTTACATATATTGACAATTAAAATTTTACAAGTTAGGTTTATATTGTAAATAATCACAAGTAAGCAACGACTGAACGACACAAACAAACATATAAAAACTGTCAAATCAAATATCGCATAGCAACTCAGGTTGGACCGGCTTAGGCTTAGGGATATTTTTAGTTTTACCAACTTATTATTTACGTCATCTTACGTCAGAGATCACGTGGGTTTCGTTTCTTATTGAGAATCCTTTATATATGTTATGTGGTTAGCCGCTAGTGCGTTGTAAGCCTTACTCGCTCGCTTTATTCTCTGCCATGTAATACAGAATCAAGTATGCAAAAGGTAATTTTCCATATACATCATGCAATAACTTTCTATGTGTTAACGGCAGAGTTCAGCTTACAAACACTTACGAAGTTATTTACTTAACCTTATAATTTGTATGATTTAAAAATTGACAGAATAATCACACCCAAGCTATAAATTTTAGCAGTTTCATTCTATACCCGTTATCTAGTGATTAGATAAAAAATCAGTTTGTGATAGAACCATTTGTAGACGTTTATGATGAATTTTGGTATGTATTTTAAAACATTTTTTTACATTATTGGCTAGTTTTTAATTGCGTCTGTATATAGTACTGTTCCAGCTGCAATTAAATAATTGCGTATGATAGCTTATTGAGTAAAGCGTACATAACAGGTGCTACAATTACGCTGTAGTTATACACTGTAGTATCGTCACATTGCCTTGAACTTTCTACAAATATTTCACATACATATGTGTGTATATATCAAAATTGTAGGTGTAGACGTTCTATTGTGCACCAGAAGGGGAACTTGCGTTCGAAAAAATTTAAAAAATGTGTTTTCGAGCATTGAAACATTTACTGTTAGTGAACATTAAACATTCTGCATGTATTAAATAATTCGGATGTTCTTTCACATAAGAAAACATTGTCAAAATTTGCTTACTTGACTTGTTAAGACATGAAATGTATTCTTATAACTCACATCAGATGTTTACATTATTGCCGGTGGAGATTAAATCATATTATTATTATAATTATTATTGCTTGGAACTTAACAAAATAATCAATATATAAATACGAATTGAAAGCGATGGAGTAAAAATGATAAAAAAATAGAAATCTGTAATAAATTTAAAGTCCACAAAAAGCAATTTCTTATCATAGCCATTCTCAAAATGATTCTGCGTATGTATATCCTCAGTCATTTAAGTTAGTTCATATTCTGTAATCTATTCAAATTAATAGTTTACATGCTAGTACTGAAATTAGTATGTAGTAGTGGCAGACGACTAACACAGAATACTTTGTGTCCCATAAAAATAAATTCGGCTTCAAAAATATGTTATACTTCAATTTCACTACTAATATAAGATTGTTATTTTCTATACGAAAAAGACATGTCTATTGAAAGTATGTACATTGCTATCAGACACCAAACTTTTTTATATTATACACACTATCTACAAATTGTATGTAGATGTATCCACAATCTATGTCTCAACAGATTGTTAATAACATAGAATAAAGTTATGAATGATTATTAAAATTTTGTTAGAAGTACATAATACAAAGATTAGTAAGTTTTATAGAAACCATGGTAAGTCAACACAGCTAATGTAGTTTGCTTCATTCGGTATGTTACTAAATTGAAAATATAGTCACGCAATTTTCTGTCATACGTAGTTAAATGAAGGGTCTATAATTTTTTAATCCGCTAGAAAATAAATTCAGGAAGCAAAGAAGCAAAAGGACTTAAGATGCTTCTAATATTAACTACTTATAAGACAAATCAGTAAAATTAAACTTTGAAAGTATCTTATAATCAAAGCTGGGGATTTTGCACCTTCACTTATGCTACGTAACGCGTAACTTGTATCGTCGTAGCGGATGTGGATACACAGAATTGAAAAGAATTCGAGGGAACAAGTTATCGAATACGTGGAACAAGCAAACGCACAAAATTCTCAGATTTACTTAACTTTCATACAAAAACCATTTACCTATACCTACTGACTTTCTATAGCTACTCAATTCAAAATATACTTAAAGATCAACACAAAGAAGCAAATAAACAAATCACATATATCTATAGTTAATTTTAGAAACGCCAACATATTATACTTAATTAAAATGCGATAACTTTTAAAGGCAAAGAATAGTATAATTCTCTTCTAAAATTAAGAATTTAGTGCAAAAGTAAGTTACATTAGAACAAGCGATCACTTCAACCTCAGTTTACCTCTTTGAAACGAAATTATAGTTTCACTGAGTTCTTCAATCATGTGTACTCTCCTTCCTTTAATGCCCATAACTATAAAAAATTTACCAAATATCTCACCAAGTGTTTTATATACAAAAAATATATGCATTTTTATCATATTTCTAAAGTATAGTTATCTATTGTACGAGTGAATTTGGAGGCAAATAAAACTCGCAAAGAAGTTGATACGCCTGGCCAAGTATACATTTTCAAGAGTTTTAGTTGCTTGAACTCCACAAATTCAATGCAATATTTTATCCGTAACTTACAGTTTTATAGAGACATAATAATACCAAACAAGAAATATTTAAAAAAAATGGATATAATGGCAATAACAGCGTTGAAATAGTTATAGTGAAGTGTTGTTATCTATCTACAATATCAAGAACATATCGTTTCTTTCATAAGGGAAAAATTTTAAACGCTGAAAACTTTCTCCACAGTACATAACATTGATATTTCAAAATATGATAGTTATTACATATTTGATAACTACAAAACTACCAAGGCGACAATTCTTGAAAAGATATGGCTATAGGAATTTCGTATATTCGTTAATTTAAAAAATGGGTAAGAGTAAGTAGTAAACTTCACTCGCTTCATAGTCTTGCGGTACTAAGTTCAGTCCCAGTTCAATCCCGGGGTGTCCGACTTACCATTGGAAAAAGATTTACCAAACAGGCTGTTAAACCATTATCAAGGGAAAACTAACCCGATTGAGTGAAACAAAGTCAAGGTAGAAACAATGCAATAGGCCCAGTTGGCTGCACTGTTAGGGATGACAAAAGACTGATCCTGCCTTGATAGAAATCAATTAATCAATCAAGTCGTTGACTTTGTAAAGAACTTGCACTTGCACAATGATTTTCAATATTTTTCAAATGTCCTACACATTATGACTATAGATGAGGTCAGTGCTACTGCCATGTAGGCGGTGTGGCAAAGAAACGTCGCGCACCAAGAGCTGGATAACGACTTCCAATACGCTAATACATATACTCGGTATACGATTCGAAAACGTGCACGTGAGCGGAATTTTCGGAATTTCCAATACAAAAATAACAAAATACCTATAAAAGTAAAATATTAACATAACTGCGAATTCGATTTTGTTAGTAGAGACGTGCAGTGTATATAACGTTCTGTGATTTATCGTATCGGAGGATTCACCATTTACGGATACCACCCTAAAAATGTAAACAAGTCGATTTTGCTGCATTGTTGTGATGTCATTCATGACGTCTCCGAATCGTGAACCGCGTATATGACTTGTCATAGGATTTTCAATCGTTAGCACGGCCCCAGAACTATTTGTAGAAATTCAAGCTCCCGTGAAAAACACGCAACTATTATCAACTTTCTTCACGTATTTTTGATTGTACAACCGCAACCTCCATGACGAATATGACAAAATAAAATCTTCTGGTAATCCGACCCACTTCGACTTCCAAGTGACGTTCCAAATGATACTTGTTACAAAAATGGAAATTGATCAAGTTAATAAGCTTCTATATTTAATATTGATGTCAATTTGAAAATACTATTAGAATCAATCCTAGTATCGCAATTATTGTAATACTACGACTAGGCATGCAGCCCATTACATGTGTAGAATGTAGCAGTCCACGGGTCTTCAGCATGAATTGGTGGAATCAGCCGAAGTCATAGTCTTCGACAATATTCATGTACGTTCAATCGGATTGAGATGTGGTGGTATTCTATAATACTACAGGAATCTTGCGTGCTCTTACGTTATCATGCATATAAAGCAGATCTGCCCGCTGCTGAATTATAAAAGTTGTAAACCAAGATTCATATCCATTCAACACTGGAAGTTCTACTATTTGATCATTAGTTCCGTATGCAACAGCGTTCCACTTAATAGTTAGACGCTGCGGAATATCTCGGAACTCCTACAACATCCTAACACCTTCACCTTTCCCCGACTCTCTCAGGTAGCACTGGCAACCTTCTATTGTATATATGGTGTAGAAACTCACTAACATTTGCCGATTGTAATAAAATGATTGCCGTACTATTCAAATAGTAATAACCACCACTTCAGACGGTAACTCAAACTGTTTAGCTGGCATCAATCTAGGTTCTCTCTTGCGGCCTGAGCTTTTTATATACATATGTATTATACCAGCGACATGCCACGTTCCCCAAATACCTGCCTGGTGATTTATGCGGACGACATCGCCATTTACATCTCATCTAGCATCTAATATGCTAATATGCAAGTGTATCCAGCAATCCAGCAGTAGCAAACAACAGCACACATACAGCGTCATTCATAAAGTTTGCACCATATGGGCGTTTTGTTTATTATTGATTTGGGCAAAATTTCACTAGAACAGAAAATTTGTGCATCCTTTAGAAGCAAATTCAGACTGATTAGATGAAGTGCATCGTTTCTCATACACCTGGTCGCCGCCATAATTTCAAAACAGCTGAAGAGTAAACTGGGTTAGCTTTTAAATATACAAAAAAATGGTATTAAGAAAAGTGGTTTAGAATTAAAACCTATGTTTAAATATGAAATTACAGCCTCCTATTTCAAAAATGAAAAATTTTCCCTTTTTTCGATTCTCCCCGTATATAAATCAAAATTTCCAAAAATCAATATTTTTATGGCGTTTCTGTGTAATAAAGCAGTACTAAAAGGAATCCACAATAATGTTTACCAACGGCTTCGCGTTGTTGTGAGCGAATATTGAGATTTACGGAAAAAATGTGCTTCTTCTTGGAACATTGCCAATAAAGCACCGCAAAAAAGTAATTATAAGTAAAACAACTAAACTTTCTGGCTAACAAAGAATGCAGGTTATAGGATTTTCTATTTTGAAGTGCAGCTCTGTGGCAATTTTGAAGAATTTGTGTGGTGAAAGTAAAAATATTTCAAGTGTAAAAATTTAATTTTTCTATATAAAACTTATTTCTAAAATAATATAAAAATAAATTCAAAGATACAGATTAATTAAATTCATAGAAGAAATAGCCTGTAGCAAAAAATCAGAAATAAAAGCAGACTAACAAAATAATACAACGAAACAAGACTGCTGCTTTCAAGAAGGTCATTTTAGGATAAATTAAGCAAAAACTATTTTGACTTAAATTTCTACCTGCCTTCCATATCTTTCAATTATATGATCTAAGCTTTCAATACATAAAATCGTTCTCTCATACATTTGACCCATTTGACGTTGAATATTCTCGAGAATGTGTTGGGGAATTTAAACTACACATTGTTGAATTGTTTCTTCTAAATGGACAACATTTTGGAACGGCCTAGGTGTATAAACTTTATTTTTTAAATATCCCCACAAAAAGAAGTCGCATGGTGTCATATCTGGAGAGCGGGGTGGCCAATTTATTTCTGAAAATTTACCTATCTACTTTCCTGGAAATGTTGTATTCAACCAATTTCTAACCTCCAAAGTACTGTGAATGGGAGTTCATCTTGTTGAAAGTACATTTTTAGTCTTTCTTCCAACGTAAAATCTTCTAAAACGGCAAAGAATTCATTTCGTAAAAATTGTAGATATCTTCCAGCGTTAAGAGTTCCTCTAAAGAAAAATGGACCAATAATCCTGTTATTAAAAATACCACACCAAACATCTAGTTTGAAACAATACTGATTATTTGTTTCTATTATGAAATCAGGATTGCTGTCCGCCCACCATCTACAATTCTGTGAAGAAACAACTCCATTTGAAATGAAAGTACATTCATCAGTAAACAAGATAAATTTTGTAAATGATCGGTCCTCTTCAATTTTACCTTGCAACCAGAAGGAAAAGTAGATTCGTTGATCATAATCGCCCTCATTAACAGTGTGTACAAATTTTGGTTTATAAGCTTTGAATTTATTTTTCTTCAGAAGCCTCTGTATAGACGTACAAGACACACCGTGTCCATATATGCACAGACTACTTACAGACCGGTAACTAAGCGATAAAAATTAATCCGATATTTTTGACAAGGACAAGTAATATTTTCGTTCTTTCTCTCATTTTTGAACGGCATGCGTAGATGGCAGGACGATCGCTACATGGCGGGAAAATTGTGTAATTTGAAGTAGTTCGTACATATATTTATTACATATCAATTGATCCTATTAAAATACTAGATTTTGCCATCTGCCTGCTGTAATAAAATCAATTGGAATTTTTTAACTTTCATATTACATAAAATAGTACCCCAATACTAACAAGAGTAATCTGTGAATAAAACAAGAATTGGAAGATTGTAACATTTTAATGATAGACCTATAAACGCACAATTACAGACAGATAATTTTATATAGGATTAAGAACCACAATAAAAACTCAAATATATCAAACTCTTTTTGAATAACAAATAATAAATTACTCCATAAATTTAACGATTTAACTTACATAGTTTATCGTCCGGCAATTTCATATATACCGTTTCTTGTGTCTGTCTCCATACAAAAACCTCCAGTTACGTCGAACTGATGACGGGTAATTTCATTTTGTTGGCTATTGCCATAAAAATGCTAAATGTGTTTAATCTTGCTGTAGGCGCGTATATGTCAAAATCTGCATCAATCGGTTCAAAACCTCTTGTTACTAAACTAGCTTTATATTGATTTATTTCTTCTAAATTTTTCTTTATGGTTAATACCCATTTACTTCTAACAATTTCTTTGTGTTCCGGGCAATCATCAACCTCTGTCCAAGTGTTGATTTCCTTTAACGTTCTATATCCTTTTCGCCATTATCCACAGATATTTCTATTTCAGGATTTGCATCCCATTTCTGTCTTACTTGATTGACTTTCTGACCAAAAGATCGTAAATTATTCTTAACTTATGTTGTGAATAATGAAATGCGGCCTTTTTTAGCTAATAACGGGTTATTTTCTTTTTACTAGTACAAATGGTACGAACACTATGACAAATACATTAACTTGACATATTTATTGGGTAGTTAAGGAAACTCATAAACAATAAAAATGTTACAAACATAAAATATGTTGTTATCCTTTTTTTTAAAGAGAAATTACAAATTTTGCGCATGCGCAAACAGTCACGTCAGTAGCGCCACCTGGCTCTGCTGGCTCAGAATATGAGAGAGTTGGGCAGATCTATAGCTTTGTGTATTAAATAATGATAGAATTTTCTGGATTAACTTGCAACCTTAGTTACCGGTCTGGAGTAGTCTGTGATATATGTTTGAAGCTGACAGCACCTGACAGTTACTGTCAAATTTTGATTAAGTTTGTAACACTACATTTGATTTCAATCGCAAGAATTGTCATTAGCGTCCCACGCGGTAGTTACTTTAAGCATAATTATTAAAGTTGTATTTTAAAATCAAACACAATATGCTTCTTTTTGGAAACGTTTATTGCTAATAAACAATACAAGGAAAAGCTAAAACGAAGTCGAATATTGAACAGAAAACCTATACTAAAACCCAACGAAAATACAGATGTGCGACTATGGCCATAGAGGAATAAACCAACTGACATTCTCAAGGTGGTAAACTTTAAGCACAGATATTGCATACATTTTGACAGACGTCAGCTTCAAACATTTACGGACACGCGATATATTCAAATTACGCGACAATGTAGAAATAGACGTTTTTGGCATCTCCACGACACTTTGCATTGCCGCAAATTCTGCATTTTCATTTGTGGCCCACTTTCTGTGTTTCTTTTTAAAATTATTTCCAACGGATCCGCTTTGAATGCTTAATTTTATCGGCATTTTAATGAAACTAAACGAAAGTGTCAGTTTGACATTTGTGCCAAACAGAAACTTAGGTTTAACACGCGAAATCCATGGCTGTCTTAGGCAAAATTTTTAGTTTTGCCAACACAAATTCTTCAAAATTGCCACATAACTGCACTTCAAAATAGAAAATCTTATAAACTACATTCTTTGTTAGCCAGAAAGTTTAGTTGTTTTACTTATAATTAATTTTTTGCGGTGCTTTATTGGCAATGTTCCAAGAAGAAGCACATTTTTTCCGTAAATCTCAATATTCGCTCACAACAGCGCGAAGCCGTTGGTAAACATTATTGTGGATTCCTTTTAGTACTGCTTTATTACACAGAAACGCCATAAAAATATTGGTTTTTGGAAATTTTGATTTATATAAGGGGAGAATCGAAAAAATGAAAAATTTTTATTTTTGAAATAGGAGGCTGTAATTTCATATTTAAACATAGGTATTAATTCTAAACCACTTTTCTTAATACCATTTTTTTGTATATTTAAAAACTAACCCAGTTTACTCTTAAGCTGTTTTGAAATTATAGCGGCCACCGGGTGTATGAGAAACAATGCACTTAATCGAATCAGTCTGAATTTGCTTCTAAAGTTTGCACAAAT
Source organism: Popillia japonica (assembly GCA_004785975.1). Classification (NCBI taxonomy): domain Eukaryota; kingdom Metazoa; phylum Arthropoda; class Insecta; order Coleoptera; family Scarabaeidae; genus Popillia; species Popillia japonica. The sequence goes on from SMLS01059122.1 coordinate 21,756, forward strand.
TTTCTGCCCTACTGAAATTTTGCCCAAATCAATAATAAACAAAACGCCCATATGGTGCAAACTTTATGAATGACGCTGTATGTTCGGGTGCGCACTTCATACATATGTGCTCCGGCTCATATGAAATCTGCCGTATCCCTCTCCGCCCCGCTACGTCCCTTTGCCGGCACGTGCTCACTCCTTCGTAAAAGAATGCGATGTATAGAAAGGTACAGTCGTTCCGATTGTTTGCGTTATATACACTGTCGGTCTGTTTCAAACTTTAAAGCCGTCTATAAGTAATGCATTTGATCGAGCAGCGATGCGATATCTACATATATCGTGGATTACGCACAGAATATGCAGTTACTATGTAGCTTAGCTAGCGCTAATTAGCAGCTGAGACTGTATGGATATTGACATGTTGACATATTGGCCCCACAATTTTACAATAAAATGATTTTCACGAAAGAGGAAAGGATCCAGATAATTAAATGGTTTTACTTAGGTAGTACCGCACAGGACGTGGTCGTCCATTTTCAGAGAACCCCGAATACCAATATGTAATAAGTACTGCTGTCCCTGAATACTGTATTGTGCATTTCTCTAATTTGCTTCATAATTTTTTCGTTTACTTGTGAATATCAATCAACATATTAAAACACTGCCCAAAGATTAATTAAATATATAATAGGAATTCCTTTACTTAATGTGTTATATTTTCCACGTAATTGATGCGTCATGTGGTACACAATCTCCAAAAAAACGCCAGAGCAACACTTAACAGACACTGAAAAATGACAGTGACGTACATATATGTACATGCATAGCGCTATGGCAACTGTGTCGATATTTTATATTATTAGTAGGATTCAAGTTCTCTCAGGGCCGACAGTGTATATATGATATTTCATAAATGTATTAAGATCGAGTATTACATTTTATTAGTTTGTAATAGAGGATTTCTTTAGGTGGTTCACCTGCTCCTATATAGAAACTACCACTGCTATGACTCCCTCACTATGCCGGAAAAGCTCATCCAACATGGAAGAAAAAAGAATCTAAAGGAGCCTGCGGTCCAGCCTTGGTACCAAACGAAGCCCTCAGAAGTACATGCATAGGCTGTGCTCATAACTTATTTCTAACAGTTCAGTAAAACCTAATATTCCATTTTGTCAAAAGTAACTAAAAATATTTTAAAACAAAACCAAACGCTAAAGTTTTATAATTATAAAACTCAAGGTATCTCTACAAAATACAAATATTAGTAATTATGCCTCCATATCATGTAAGTTGTAAATAAAATTATTGTACAGCAACATAAATTACCTACCTTTTCCAGAATCCGCATTTCTTATAACAACTTCATCTTTACAGTAATTTTTGCCTGGTATTCGCGTCGGTTTATTAAATTTTCCTGATGGTTTCAATATTTCACCTGGTCCTAACAAAGGAGGAGATGCAACTGTAGAAGATGACATTGATTCAGATAAGTTTCCTCCGGATTCAGATGCCTCAATCTGTAATTAATAAGTCTAGGTTATCTTCAAAAATGACTCATTCTTAAATGACACTTTCTAGGTTTTTACAACCAATATCATATAGTTTTTTTTTTCTGGAATATGCAATATTGTTAGTAGTAGTGATGCAACTGGAGTTTTATATTGTGAAAGAGCTAACTATCAATAAGCTGTGCTCATGCTTAAGGTTGTCGTTTTATGACTAAAGTTATAAATATGCTTGTGGTATATTAGCTTGTTCTAATTACTAGATATACAGTTGTAAGGAATTCGTAAAAGGAAAGCTTCTATTCCGTTAGATTGTGACTATCTTGCCAGATTAACATAAATACACTCCGCGGCACTTGATTGAACGCAAGTAATATATTTAAAAAAAGGGCTAATGTACAAATCCATACAATTTTAAGTATTCCATTACACGCTTTCTAATATTTCTTGGAAATCTGACCGGTACCTGTAAGAGGAAATTAGGAATTATAGGAGTGCCGCGAAGAATTGTACTAATGAGGCAGAAATACTGCGACACTTAATTGAACGCATTTCCGTTATTCTTGTGTAAGCGATAAGAAAAGGTTGTTGTGCGCCAGTTTCAGTTAGGAGTGATTGTTAAAAGTAGTTTTTAAGAAAAAAATGTGTTTAGCTAGTTTGTTTAGAGACTTGGGAGGTGGAAAAACGCTCACCGAAGTGGAAAAAGGACAAATTGGTGTTTTGAAAAAAGAAAACATTTCAATACGAGAAATACCGAGAAAGTTAAGACGGTGATCGTGTAATCCGCAGTTATCTTCAGGATAAGGAAAATTATTGCAAAAAACGGAGAGGGCGAATTGCTACAGCGACTACCGAACGAGAAAAACTGAGCATCCTAAGAATTGCATCGAATTCTGCAGCTAGGGCAAGGCAAATTAGGGATGCTGCAGGAACATCTGCATTCGTAAGAACAGTTCAAAGAATTAAAAATGGCAGGAAGCACATTGCGTGGCAGGAAACCTGGAAGAAAGTTGTTTTTTCGGACGAAAAACGTTTTACGCTGGATGGACCTGACGGTTTCCGCTATTACTGGCATGATTTGAGAAAGGAACCCAGAATAATATCACGTAGACCGCAAGGTGGTGGAGGAGTAATGGTATGGGGTGCAATTTCTAATACCGGAGCCGTCGATCTAATTTTCGTAGAGGAAGCCTAACTTCTCAAAAATACCTACATGGTTTCAGGACAATGGAATAACTTTATTGCCATAGCTAGCTCTCTCACCCCATCTAAACATAATAGAAAATGTGTGGGGATGGTTGTCCCGACGGATTTATACTAATGGTAGACAGTTTCTGAACAATGAACAATTAAAACAAGCAATTCGAGAAGCTTGGACTGAATTGCTCTTAGAATACATTCAAAATTTATACAATTCTTTATCCAATAGAATGATTGAAGTTGTAAATAGGAATGGTGTCGATACTTATTATTAAATAATTTTTTTCTAGCAATTTTGTTGTTTTATTTGGCTGCTTTTAACCAAGTGTCGTACCAGGTTTCCAAATAAAATTTATTAGTTAATGTAAATTTCAAAATTTTTTGCTCAAAGTTATATGCGTGTCGCGAAGTGTAGATTTATTCATTGGATATTTTTAATCGAATGAGATTCTGTCATACTTGAAGTTAATCCAACATTTAACTGAAAGCTTGTCATAATCTTGATTGCTGTATAAGAACCTTATATAGAAATTAAATTCACATTTGGAAAACTGTAACTTTAAATGGAAGCAGCTAAATTGTGGCATATAAAAATAAATGTGAAAGAAAGTTTATAGTATATTCATACAAATAATAAATACCTGAACACACTGATTGACCTTTTTTCTATAATACTGGTTCATGAGGTCTGTACCTTTCCATTGTTTTGCTCTAAGTTCGATTAATTCGAGTAAATGTAGTCGAGATAAATAATCGAGTCGTACATCATCTTGGGAACTATTTCTGAAGACAACAAATGCACGGTTTAGTTGGTCTTGATATAATATTTCTAGGTATGCACCATAAACCTGAAATACAAAAATACAGGATAAATAATAAAATAAATAAGGCAAGTTAATGTTTAAAAATAAATGATAAAAGTTCCACTTTTGAAACCAAATTTAGTTCTGGAAAAACTTACTTTTAAGTGTTGATATAAATTAATAATACTTTCTTTGTAAGATATAGTTGGATCAACATTCACCGAGGAAAGAAGAGCTGCAACTTGATCTACTGCCTGCATAACATTCTCAACTAGAATTAATAAAAAATTAGAGAAATTAATTTTATTTCTAATTGTATACCTGTACTCATTGTACCATCCTGACGAAGTTTACTAGCCAATATTTGAGATTGGCTTTGAGATTTTACAAGTTCATGCTTTTTTGGATATTTCAGTCTAGCAGAGATTCCCAAAGACATATTTTCGTTGTAATGACAAAGACTATTGCCCTAAAAAAAGTAACAATGAAGATGTTAAGAAAGCATAGTTGACAAAAAATAGGTGACTCATTGTCAAAACTTTTAGGCAAACATTTATAATTGTACACAATTTATACAAAACTAAGCTTTTAATATTGATATCAAAGTTTTAAGCATTTCCGTATCGTATTCTTATTTTATAGACTTTAAATACCTTGTCGATCGTCTAATCTATTATAAAAATAAAGCGTAACAGCTGTTGAGCTGTAAGCACTACGAAGTTCTTTTAGTACATGCGCAAAGTATCGACAAAAAGGCAGCGGGAACTAATTCAACTTAAAAATGGTATTCAGTTCTTGAATATATTTTATGTTCCACAAAAAATATTTTAAGACTTACGATGTGTTTTCTATAGCTTAATAATAGATACGACGGTTTAGAATAAATATCTTGAATGTGCTACAAACCCAATCTTTCAAGAAAGTGTTCCACTTTATCACAGCACTTTATACACTCTATGCGGTCAATGAGCCTTTATTGCATTTTTGAAATACATAAATGTATTTTTGAAATACATAAATATATAAATTTGTTACGGGTCTTTCAAAATGACAACAATGGTCGTACTCAGTCAGCTTTGGATCTACTCTACAGGTCACTAACCGCTGTTTTCTTACCGTTCTTACTGGTTCTTACCTCGTAATTGGTTTGTATACAGATCTTGATACAGATACTAACGTAACCATAATTTCTTGCATAAGATTACAATATGGAATTAAATTTATTAAATGAACTAGTCGAAGGTGATAATAATATTCTAATTGCAAATATTGTAGCAGATTTACTGATACCCATGCGGCGGTTGCGACCGAAAATTTTTGGATTCAATTTTCGACCAATCAAAATTAATCCTTTTATGTCACATGTATCAGGATTTCCAATCAACATTTGATTATACTGAAAATGTTTGGATTCAATTTTCGACCAATCAAAATTAATCCTTTTATGTCACATGTATCAGGATGTCCAATCAACATTTGATTATACTGATAACTACCCCGGAATGTTATCGCTAGCGATAACACGTACTCCGGCTGTCACCTGACTTAATGTCATATCACTGCTTATGTAAAACTTTTGACAGTTTCAAATTTAATTTTCGAAATGCCACGATTTGGAGAACTAAATAGTGAAAATATAGATAAATTGGAAACAAATTCAGCAACTTCTGCAAGCTCATTTAGTTTCTCAAATTGTACTTTCAATAATTATTCTTTTAATAAATAAATGTTAACCTTAATTTAAAAAGCCAAAAATTTTCTGACCAAATATCCCACGGACAGAGATAAATCCTCATAATTTTATTAGTTTCCTCGAGCACGTTTCTTTAGGTAACATCCCTCCGCCTACGGCGTCGGGATGTTACAAAGCAACGTGCTCTCGGAAACTAATAAAATTATTTCGTGATTATCACTATCACTGTCCTAGGGATATTACTACAATTGCCAGAAATAAAAATTACTATAAATATTAAATTGTCCAGAATATGAGTTCAAGAATAAAATAACATATATAAAACTTTTAATTATGTCAAAAGTAATTATTTTTACCATTCATACACTATTTCTATAATAGTTCCATTTTTATATGTATTATAACCATATTTAATAACCATATTTAATTTATTCTAATTGTCGCCGCTATTCCAATAAGCGCCGCACTCTAATAAGCGCCGCGCCGCATCTTTATTCAATGTGCGCACGGTCAACGCTACTTATACCAATGCTTATACTTCAACTTCGCATGAGTTACTTTCCAATAAAGATATGTAAATACAAAAATTTATATTAATAGGTACCTATTCAAATTTGTCTAGGTAATTAGAATCAGGACCGGTATTCTGTAATTCGCGTAACGTTTCCGAAAACGGTTAGCGCTTTCGTAAGCGACATGCGATCAGCAACACGATTAGCATAGCATAAGGAAGGTATTCACCAGTATTCACAATGCTGTGCGTTTCGCTTTGACATAAAACCAAAAACGAAGAGCAAATGATCTAAAGGCAGTAAGTTTGTAGAGACACCGTGTTTTGAGCGTTGACCACACTGACAAATGTGGACAACTTCACGATATCGGCAGTATTTTAGTAGGCAGCAGTAGGCAGTATTAGTTGATTAGTTCAAGTATCCAAAAAGGGTAACCCCGAATGTGCCCAAAAAACAATATTCGTCAGCACAAAAACAAATGCTAATAGAATATATGGAACACATGCTCTCCTTCTCGGATGTTCAATTATGGTTCAATTAGTGCATGTACATCGTACATTGTTCATCTATCAAATAACTTGCTCTTTGTTTAAGCGAAATAATTTTATAAAATTAAAATCGGACAATTGAAAAACGTTTTCAGTAATATTAAGTTTCCTCCGCCTTACTTCAATATTTGCTGTTTTCAAGAAGATTCATATAATTAATAATACGTGCCATCTTACAAATGTACACGTAAAATAAATTTATAATAATAATTGTAGGTTAAGATGTTTATACACATGTTAAAAATACGTTATGTACGCGCAGGCGTTTGATGTTCGAACAGCAAAACAGCTAGCAGAAGGCAACCGCTTTGAAAACGCTTAACGTTTTTTTGAAAACGAACGCACAGCAATTCCAGAATACCATTTTAAAAACGAGCATCAAACAGAGATATATGTAGGGAGAATGCATGGTACTAAAACTAACTAATGTAGTTTTAGCACCATGGGGAGAATGCTCGTATAACATGCGCGAATGTCTAATTATGAAAGTCGCCATTTTTACCCTTCATACTACCAACTTACTTGGAATTCAATGTTGCAAACCCGTAGACTTAGCATTCCCTACAGAATAATGGTATGAATAGTTTGTTCTAACCCATGGTTTTATTCAATTCAGTAATTTTCAATTGAACAAGCGTAGCTATTGACTCAAATTATTAAAATAATACATATAATTCAAGTGTATTATATTTCATTTCCGTAAAAACTTTCAAAATATTTACTTTCGACTTAAAAATTATCAATTTGAGTATTATAAATATTAGGCATACGATATTCTACTACTTTTAAACCACTCTTGCAATAACCTTCCTGTACGAAAACGTAAGTAAAATTAAGAAATCATGCATGTATAATAAAATCAAATGATGAAAATCCTCTCTAAAACGCATATTACGTTCTTACACGCTCTTACAGTAGACGGGATGTTAAACAAATTCAAATTAATAACTGAAAATGTAAATGTAACCTCAAAAATAATAAATTGTTTTTCGTAAATTCAAAAACAAGCCGAAAAAAGTTATATATACGTAACCTAGGTAACACAAACTAAATCAAAATTTAGCTGCGCTGTGGTTTATGCGCATCTTTCCTACTCTTATCTCTCTGATTATTTTGTAGGGAATATTTCATCTATGGGTTTACAACCTTAAATTTTAAGTATGTTGCAGGATACACAGATAGAGGTATGCCGACGCGCATCTTATGCATATGTCATTGCGAAGCATTAATTGTAAAATACAAATCCCGCCTACGAAACCAGCGATTTTAACCTCTATTGAAATAAATTTCATATGTAATTTGTCTCGCACTGACGTCATGCGCGGCTTCGACGATATTTGGTTTTGAAACGAGCATACCTCTATCTGTGTATCCTGGTATGTTGGTAGTCTGAAGGTTAAAAATGGCGACTCCCAGTGTGTACATCAAAATTTGGATGCGCAGTGGTTTACGAGCGTTCTCTTTACTCTATATCTCTGGCAGCAAATGACGTCACAAGCGTACACCACTTTACAAACGCTGAGCGTTTTCGAGTTAGAGAATACCGGCCCAGGTGTTATTCACCGACGTAAGAATAAAGATGAGGATTTTGATTGATTCGAAATAAACGCCGCACTCTAATAAACCTCTTTTAGGCGCCGCAGAGGAAAGTACCCTAAACAATTAAACGCCGCGGCGCCTATTAGAATAAATACGGTATGTACTGTAATTTAGTTGAGTTATGAGATTTATGTTCGTTATGTTATGTGAAAATACCGGTGACTGCTCGCCGGTGGGTAACCATTACTACGTTTCCATTGTAATTGCAACCGTGTTGAATCCGGATTTGGGGTCGATGCGTACCTTTCTAAAATGCTGAGTGTTTTCATGAAGGGAATTGAATACTTATTCAATACGTTTATGATACACTAATCAGCTATTTGCGAAAGTTATAAGTAATAGTTAAGAGTCCACTGGATCACGTGACAACAATATTGTGTGTTTTGCGTTGGTTTGTATTACTTTAAAGTAATACCAAATACTAATAGGTATTTTAGCATTGTTTAGTTTTGCTACTCAGAACCTGAATTGTGACATTTAAAAATGAATATAGAAACAAAGTCTAAGATACTTCTGCAACAATTTCTTCTTGGCATTGAGTTTTTAAATTCTGAGCGGGAAGTCTATTACAGAAGGAGAAAGAGAAATGCATTAATATTTTTGAGACTGCACCAGAAGTCATCACAAAGGTACGTTTGTCAAACAAGAGGACGATTACGACCAAGATTTTGGGTAAGGAAAAGATGTATTAGTTTGTGCTGGGAGGTAACAGTGTAAAGTAAACTTTTTGGATGAAGATTGGCTGGAAAATGTTAGAATTACCAAGCTATGTCAGTTGAAAAAAAGTTGCTATCGATTTGTACAAATTAGCATCTTGTTGTGAATATAGGGTTGTAGCTAACCAATTCGGGACAAACATGTACATAAATATGTGATGCACAAGTGTTTGTATTCTATAGTTTTAGCCATAATTAAAAACTTCGAAAAAGATTATCTGCGCATGCCCAATGCGGTAGCTTGCCAAGAAATCTAAACTAACTTAACTGAAAAACTTAATTCAGCTTCAGCAGCTAGTTTTTGAATTTCTGTCGACATTATTAATACAACAATGATGTTTAATAATTAAGTGAAATGTCAATATAGAGACACATCTCACTCGATAAAATGTATTGAAATTATTGATTTGATTTCTTCTAGTTAAAATTATTGTTGCATTTATACTAAAAAATATCGTATGACACAGTGCATAATTTAAAGCATTCGCAAATTTAAAGCACTCGTAACGCTAAAGCCACTCCGCTTCGCGTCGTAGCTTTAAACTCGTTACTCGTGCTTTAAAAGTTCGATTCATAATATATATTATGACCTTTTTTAACTTATCTTATTATCCAGATAGAACAGAATTGTTAGAGCTTGACAAAAAATACATTGATATAAGAAGCATTAGTGTTATGATTATAAATTTAGGTACATTTCAAAACATCTTAAATTGTCCACTATATTGTAAACATAATCCTATATATTACTGAATTTCTTTGTCTGTAGATAATTTTGTTGATAGGCATGGCTAGTTATTTATTTATAATTTGACACGAAATAAATGTCAATTTTATTCCACTGACGAAGTTGTTACAAAAACCAGATTATATAGGTATATTGTAAAGATTTCGGAATAAATTTGATCTTTGTTCGAATTGCAGTGTTATCATTGACCTAAAAAAGTGGAAAAACTATCTGGATAATAAGACAATTTAAAATACGGTAAGAAAAATGGAGACCTGATTTACGAACTCGGTTCAAAATAGTCTTTTTTAAAAAAAAATCATTTATTTTCCGCGAGCCGGAGTATACATCAACGGTTAATGTAAGACTATTTATATAATATTGTATTACAAAACGAAATCATATAAAATGCAAAGTTGCTACTTTGTAATTCTAAGAACAAAGATAATATTCTATATCTAACATACAGCAGCAGTAGCGTAACACCTGTGACTTGCCGATGAGCTAACTGCGTTCATATCAGTTCATATAGCAAACAATCTTACTTTTGTATTGATTAGGTCCTTACTCCTACTTTTATATAATATCTACCCAAAGTTTGTTCAGTTTAATCCTTTTAATGATTAATAAATTGAATAAGTTGTAACTTAGCATCTGATACTTTACAGATATGTTGTATCCAGTAGTATCTAACAATACAATAAAACTGTATAGTACATCAATGTTGCCTGTAACCAGTCCGTATACAAAAAGTAGTATAAATATGGACAATTGCTGCGAATGCTAAGTAAGGCGGATTCACAATTAACGGGACCGTGAATGTAAAACGCATAAGTGTTCGCGAACGCGAACCTTAAAAAAGATGAGCCATGATTTTTTGAGATATTAAGCCGGATTCACAATTGACGGGAACGTGAAGGTGAACGCAAACGTGAACCTTAAAAGAGGTGAGCCATCTATATTTAATGATTCCATTCACAATAACGTAAAAGGCGACGGCAACACGTAATCATGAACGTTGCCTACGTTTTAACTTTGCCGTTTACCTCCGCGAGTGCCGCATGCATGGGGGAATATCTTAAATGGTAAAAGTTTGGCTCGATTCCTATTGGCTAATGCGTCATCACGTGTGAACTAGTACTGGGGCTAAAAGTGGTGGCGTTGTAATTCATCAGAATTACCGAGAATTACAGATATTAAGAAAATATTATATACAATTTCTGCATTATCGACGGGTTGTTAATGGTTGTCTGTTGTATAAAATTTGTCATTATTTTCATCTTTCCATTCCCAAATCCGCAGCAAAAAGATATTTTATGCATATTTTATGATATTTGGCATGGAAATAATGCACTATTAAACCTGCAGCCACAACAAGGTTTTAAACAGTGTCGTATTTGTCAAATACATTTTAATACAGAAAATATCATGCAGTCCAAACTGCAACAAATTGCTGTGCCAGTTACATTTACCAGGTAAATAATTATATAAATATGTATGTAATATAGATTTTATTATTATTGTTTTACTTAGAATCAATACAAGTACCTGACGATAGGGTAGATATCACATTTAGAAGAACAATAGATGATACTTTGCATAGTACACCGACAGAGTTTTGGCCTTTAAGCAAAAGACTACTCAAAAATATGGAAATCTTGTTTAAACAACATCTCAACAAAAATGTATATGAAGAAGATATCTTCTCTCGAGAAATACCATCTTCGCTGTCACTGGTCAAAGACTGCGAACCAGTAAAGCATGTTTGTAGTATTACATTAAAAAAGCTTTCTCGCTTAATAGAAGAATGCAAGATATGCAAACAGCATAGTCTTTGTGAAGGTATACAATTAAGAGAAATAATTACAAAAATATTTAGTTTGTTGTGTTATATCTTTTCAAAATATTCTCATTTTCCAAATTTATTATTTAGAACAAAATACGTCATCATTCTAAAACTTATACTGCCGCCTAATATTTGTGGTCATTCCGTCAGTTTTAAAAAGTCTAGTGACATTTGTATTGCACGTATACTTAATACGTATTGTAAGACCATCAATAATATTTTAAGTTAAGAAAGTTGTACACGTGAACGACGACTGTTTCTTACAAAAAAACTGCCAAACAAAGCGTGAAGCACAAGCAATAAATTATTAAATATAATTTAATTTTGAGTATTTCTTTTACCAATGCCTGTACCTGATAAATGGCTTTAAAGGATGTTTTTAACTCTAAACAAGTAGTTTTCTTAGATAATGTTTATCTATTGAAGGAAAACTTAAATTGAGTTTTCTTTTAATAGATTCACATTATTTAAGAAAAATTAAAAAGTAACAGTTATTAATATCTACTATTTGAATATCCCGGCATTTTCTGCTATAGTTTGGGACTGAAAGTGGTGGCGCTGAAAGCAGTCTAATAAATTTAACATTAAGATATCGCCCCGTGGCCGCATGTGTGGCGTCAGTATTTACAGTAATTTTATGTAGGTAATATGTTAAAATATCGTAAACAAAGACCATGAATTGTGCATGGTACTTGACGTTCACATTCACGCAGTAGTAAAGTTTGAGAATATGCATATTTGCGTTCACGTTCCAGTGAATTGTGAATCCGTCCTTACCCGACTAGCGGTACGTACGCACTCGCGTACGTAACAGCTAAAGTTAAGACTTGGTCAACATTCATGTTTACGTTATTGTGAGTCGAATCACTAAGTAAAGATGGCTAATCTTTTTTAAAGTTCATATTTGCGAACAAGTATGCGTTTACGTTCACTTTCCCGTTAATTGTGAATCCGGCTTAATAGTGACGTGTACTATTAGTCCACTATTACATGTTTGAAGGTACACTTGGAACAATTAAAGAATATCTGTAAACCGTAATTGGTTATGTGGAGTTGCTTACCTACATATATCCTTAATAGTTTGTTACTTTAAACAAATTAAGCTTTCATGCTGAAATAATAAACGGTACGTAGATGATTGCATATAAGTACTGCATGCCCTTTGATTAAATTGATCATGTTTCATACACATTTAATTCTGATGATGATAGACTAAAGGTTATATTGGAAAAACAAATTAGTACATAATATATATAGTAGTGGCAGACGGTTAATACAATTTTACGCATTCAAATCGGCGTGGAAAATTCTCTTTTAAGTGGGGTAAAGTAAAATTGGTACTTACTTTAACTTGATTAATTTAGTGCCATTTTAAAATCACAAACCCCTAATCCTAAGGCCTTCAACGCATTATCGCTTAGCCGCAAAACGGTGAACCATTGCAAGAAATCACAAGGCATACGAGCTGCTATAACGGAACGCCGTATCGTTGCGGCCCATCATAAAAATTACTGTTTCTATAGAAATATTGCGCAGAGTGGACGTCAAAGAATTTGACTGCAGCTCTTTATTTAAAACATTTTGGATACGCCTTTACTGGAGCTTTACGCAGAAGCTTGCGGCCAACCGTACAATGCGCACTGGAGTTGTGACAAGCCGCGAAATTCAACTACAACAATTGATGGTTGACTATGACCACAAGGCAGTGCGTTGGATTTACATTACATATTTGGCAATTGCTCCGTGGCGTAGTCTATCGTTTTATTTGAGGCATCAAAAAAAAAGTGTACAATGGAGACAACAAGGTAGAAGGAAAAGATAATTTACTTGATCAAATGGGAATAACAAAAAGAAATAAAAACAAGTAAAAATTTATTGGTGATATATTACAACTCACTTACAAGTATATTAATAGCAACAAGATTCGTTTCTAAAAAAAAAAAAA
>SMLS01059126.1:0-10961 GCA_004785975.1 Popillia japonica
AGGCAGCGTAGAATCCATCTTTTGATACAAGACTTTTACAGAAATACTTACATAATCAATATTCTTTACTTGTAGTGGTAGAATAAAAATCCCTGATTCGGTTCAGTTCTACATCCTAAAGTTAGCTACACTGTTATAACATATATATTTGCTAACATTTGTTTGTTTTCGTTCGCTGTCATTTTCTTTGACAGAATCTATCAAAATAGTTGCGCCAAATACTACAAAATTTCACGTCAAATTTGAATTTGCCGCAATTTCTTCGACACAAAATGGCTATTAAGGCTTGCATGTCACCTTGTATAATTGACACTGCGTATCGCCTGATTTTAAAATGCGTGAAATGCTGTAAAAACTAACGACGCTCTCGTTAATATGACGTTTCAAAGATGCAAAAACTAAAGAAATGAACTTCAACTTACTCGGACATTACCACCTACTTACTTTTAATTGCAGCATAATTCAATACAATGAAACGATTATTTCTAATCATGCTAACGTTCCTCACCTTAATCGTACTACCACCATCGATAAAAGCCGGACTACTTTACCCTAAACCGTCCGAAACGAGGGAGACGATATCGTTAGATGGGATCTGGAATTTCGTCGCCAGCCCCTTGACAGATCCACTAATCGGATTCCGAAATCACTGGTACAAAAGGAGATTAACAACAGTGAGTCCCAGAATGTCAAAAATATTGCCAATCATATTATATAATTTAAAATAGGTAGATGACGAAGTACATCTGATGCCGGTACCGTCAAGTTACAATGACATAACTCAAAATCCCGCCATACGGGATCATCTAGGCATAGCCTGGTACGATAGGACGTTCTTCGTGCCGAAATCTTGGCGAAATCAGAGAGTTTGGTTGAGGTTCTCGTCCGTACATTACGCTGCGCAAATCGTAAGATATTTTAGTAAAATGATTTCCATTCCATAATTTCTATTTTTCTCCATCCATCTATGCAGTATGTTAATGGGGAATTAGCCATGAATCACGAGATCGGGCACCTCCCTTTCCAAAAGGAGGTAACGCATTTAGTCGTGTTTGGCGATGAAAATCGAGTTACCGTAGCTTGCGATAATACTTTGTTATCGAATACAGTGCCGCAGGGTACTGTAACTCCAGTTGATACGTAAGTGTGGAGTTAAAGTTTGAAATTTCATCTTATCTTAATTGGTGGAAATTCCGCAGAGATAACGGGACAACTTACCGCCAAAGCTACACTTTTGACTTCTTTAATTATGCTGGGATCCACCGCCCGGTCACGTTGTACACAACACCTAAATCTTACATCGATGACGTCACGATTAAAACGAGCCTAGATGATGCCGGATACGGTAAGATCTTAAGGGAAGTAGTATTTAAAATCTTAGAGTTAATTAAAATCTAGGATACGTCGGGTATAATGTTAGCGTCATCAACCTAAACGAAACTGATGAGTTAAATGTGAACGTCGCCTTATTGGATAAGGACGGGATTATAGTAGCAATGGCTGAAGGATCTGTTGGCGTTTTAAATATAGAATCGCCAAGATTGTGGTGGCCTTATTTGATGGATCCTGAACCTGGATATCTTTACACCTTAAAGGTAACTCCCCTCTCTCCTTCTTCGTCCCTTCCAATAATGATTTATTTTTGGACCTAAATACCAGATTGAATTGGTCTCCCCAAACAATGATCTCATCGACATCTACCGCCAAGCCTGCGGTATTAGGACTTTAACCTGGACGAACACAACCTTCTTAATCAACAACAAGCCTGTGTACCTCCACGGATTCGGCCGCCATGAGGACGCTGACATCAGAGGTAAAGGCTTGGATTTGCCGACAACTCTCAGAGATTATAACCTAATCAAGTGGATTGGAGCTAACGCCTATAGGACTTCACATTACCCATACGCAGATGAAATTATGGATTTGGCCGATAGTCTGGGGATCATGATCATAGACGAGTGCCCTAGCGTTAATACGGAGTAGTTTTACATAATTTTAATTGGATTAAATCTGTTTATAATTGTTTTTAGATTCTTCCCAGCATCTTTATTGAATAACCACCTTAATTCGTTGACGGAATTGATAGCTAGAGATAAAAATCGGCCTAGTGTCATAGCTTGGTCCATAGCTAACGAACCTAGGACGCAATCTTACGAAGCCGGCGTTTATTTCGGGTAATCTTCTTAATTGTACCCAATTTCTTTTAAATCTCCAACAATTTTTTGTTCCAGAAAAGTTGCAGCCCACGTTAGGTCTTTAGATTTATCCCGGCCAATAACGATAGCTTTAGCTAGAAGCGTCTACGAAGATCGTGCAGTAATTATTAAATCTAAATAATAAAACTATGACAATACAAAGATCCCATCCATCCAATTGCAGGGCCAACACTTAGACATCATCAGCTTCAATCGCTACAACGCCTGGTACCAAAATGGAGGCTCACTGGATATGATCACCAAAAACGTCGTCAACGAAGCTACGGCCTGGTTCGAAAAGTACAACAAACCAGTCTTAATGTCGGAATATGGAGCTGATACTATGGAAGGTCTTCATATCGTAAGTCCACCTCCCAATAATAAAAAAAATATCATCCTTCTCTATACATTCCTATCTTCTTTCAGTCTCCGTCCTTCATTTGGTCCGAAGAGTTCCAAGTCAAATTAATGTCGAAACATTTCGAGGCGTTCGATCAGCTTCGCGCTAAAGGCTTCTTCATCGGAGAGTTTATATGGAATTTCGCCGATTTCAAGACTGCTCAAAGTAAGTACTTGCACCCCTTTTTAAACGAAATTATAAATTTATTCTCCATCATTTACAGCATATACTAGAGTTGGTGGTAATAAGAAGGGTATTTTCACAAGGAATAGGCAGCCTAAAGCGAGCGCTCACCACCTTCGGCGGAGATATTTAAAATTAGCTCAAGAATTGTACAATTCAGATTTGCCCAATGATCTGTACGATTATACCTCGACTAGACTAGTTCGCGATGAACTTTAACGAATATAATCTAGTAATAGTGAATATAAATAAATTAATTTTTTACGAGATATAGTTTTTTAATTATTAAAATAATTAAATGTCATTATTATTTATCTGCCATCTAGTATCCTAATTCAGGAACTGATTTACCTATCGTGTATCGTACAGTTCCTAGATGGCGATCCTAACTGACAGCTGTAAACCTGTAACTAGTGCTGCCATCTTAGAATACAACTCTACACTAAGGAGATTGTTGGGTTGACTATCACCAACTATCACTTTATATCCAATAAATATATATAAATTTGCAGATTCGTACTAAAAAATACGTCAAACAACGTTAGTAGATTCACTGAAATAGATTCAAAATACAATTCCTGTCAAATGTTGACGTCTCATTAAACGTGTGACCTTGTACAGTTTGATCTTGCTACGTTCACGTTTTCAGCCAATAGGAAATAAAAAATGTCACTTGGGTCTGTCCAGAATTTTTCTACTGCAATTTTTTAAACGCACAAATTTATGGTTGAATTGCTTAAGACAAACGTATCAATACCTTAGAATTAACGAGGTATTGATATTTTTATTTTTATTTTGAGCGAATTTCCAATTTTTTTTGACAAAAATAAGTTGCACCGGAACTGCAAATGTATCTTCTTGTAGCATAAACAAAAACTTCATCAGAACAAAAAAATCTGTCAAAAAGAAGGGCAAAGATACATAATTAGCAATAACAGTAACAATACAAATAAAAAAAATATTAAACTATTAAGCCAAACTACAGAAGGCAACTGATCTAATTTTAGGGATATTTTACCCCAACCTCAAACAATTTTAGTAAATCTCATCACCATGTATGTTCCAACATATAAAGTTGCAGCTAAAAAAAATCGGCTAATAATGTTGAGGTGTAACGAAATTTTTGACAGAATTAACATATCGTCAGACATCTTAATTATTATGTATAAAAAATTGCAGTAAACGGAGATCTCTGAAAATATGTAGATTAAATTTCCTAAAGCTTGCGTTCAGAAATTGAGCTAATTTGTCAAAAATGAGTCGAGAAACTACCAAAGCTACCAAATTCCGCGAGATTTTTTTCCAACCTCATTGTCGTTGCAGTGCAAACCTTGTAAGACAGTACATACTGTACCTACATAGAAAAAAATTAAATTAATTAAAAAGTAAATTTGTTCATAAGAATTTATAATAATAAACTTCACGAAGCTGTCAGTATGAATGTATGCGACAGCACATTTCGGAACGCACTCTCAAAATCACAAAATTGTCCAACTAGCAATCTTAAAAACTTAGCCCTCGTTTTAAGCTGATTTTGCAGTAATTTGACAGTTTGGAACTAATCTCAATACAACGAATAAAGTGAGAATCAAAATGATTGTCGTAGTAAACAAATTGTCTTCCCGAAAAATGTATCTATACTTCTTACCATTTTAATGAGTGAAGTTACCAAATTTGATACACTGAATTAATTTTCTTAATATTTTGTGACATTGGCGTTCGTGTTGTAGTTCCTTTTCTCTTATTTGCCACTATCTACGGGCAAGAAATTGACAATCTTCTTGAATCTCACAGTATGTACTACAATTTTTATAAATGTTATTGATCAATTTTTGACATCTACATATATCAAACCTGTCTTCTCAGAAATTAAATCAGAACAGTCACAGTATTTCTAATTTCTATTGTTGAGTAATCGTGCAATAAGAAATAATTGTAATTTGAACTATTGCAGAAGTACTAATTTGACGTTTCTCGGCCATGTTTACATATTTTGACACTTGTCATTTAATTTTTTATTAATTTAGTAATTTAATTATCTAAATTAAAATTTGAACGCAATAACGGATTCGTCAGGATATTTTAATTAAAGTCCCCGTTACATCATACAAGCATCATACATCATTATTAAAGATAATGTAGCATCTGCAATTTATTGTCTGTGTAGGGATAATAAACACATGTGTACTACATCGAAGAGAGTTCAATACACTCGTATGAAACTTAGAGCCAGTTATATTTTAACAAATTAAAATAATAATGGAAAATAGAGACGAGTATTATGTTTTTAGTGGACGGAAAATGCTGGCAGCTTTTATAACAACCCACTTTTTTTAATTTTTATAATTTTTAGATTACTAATGATATTAAATTGAGGTAGATCGATAAATCTCACACAAAAAATATATTTGATAAAAAATCAATTAATTACATTTTTTGTATTAAAATCTTGAGCGATCTCCATTTTTACATTATCTTCATTAATAAATATATATTTTTTTAATAATTGGAAACATTAAATTTATATTTGCACCATCTACATCTCGTTCGTACATCTATTAACCGGACCGACACCGAAATGCCCTGAAGTTCGGTTTGTTGCTGGCAATGCAGTTCCCGGCAGTCGGCTTTGATAGCTGTACGGTCGCACATCGTTATTTGTATACGGAGCCAACCGTGCAAGATTCTGTTTTGTTGTGAGTTGTGCGCGTGAAACAAGACTCATTTTGAATGAAAACGTTATCCGCAAGGCACGATTCGAAAATTAGTGAACCATACGTTAACTAGTCGTGAATAGATGAACGTTACGCCCATTCAATTTGTGCTTTTAACGTCCGGAATATCGTCCTTAGATCAGAAGGTAAGGCACAAAAAAGCTTTGTTATGGCTGCGACGTCTGCTGCTCCTTCGAAGATTACAGTTACTTTGTTGGAATTTTCGCTTACTATTACTCTTTATTGTATCGAAATTAGTTTAGGAATTTAAAGAAATTAAAATAGGCAGGATTAGTTTATAAATAAAGCACTTCCTTCGAGGCCAGACGTGTAAACACAGAGTTTGTTGTTTTTGTATGTTTATCAACATGAATATGTAGTATCGATTGATTACTGTATAAGGAGGAAACACATGCTTCTAAGTAGTTTTTAAATGATTTCTACGGAGGAAGTTAGTTAATTTGTCCTCATTTTTTTTTTCTAATGATTTTGACGTTTAAATATTGGGTGGAAATTCCGAAAACAAAATTCCCGCAGGGTGAAGAAAATCCCACTAATACTGCAAGAATGTAATGGGATATTTAAGGAAGCTAATTAATCGGAAATACCTGCATAAATATTAATTTTATTACTCACAAACTTGTTTAAATATTTCTAATTTGTAATTTATAAAGGGGAAATGTTGGTAACTCAGTCCGCTATCTTATCGGCATTTTTCTTTAAAAATTCTTAACATCAGTTCACCATTACTGACAAGATTCTTCGAAGATTTGAATTGATAAATACGTGTGATTCATTTCCAGCATATTTCCATTTGAAAGAATTATTATCAAAAGCCACTTCTGTTACACCTGTACTTAAAAATATTTCATATGTATTAAGTGGTGTGGTCCTATTATATCCGAAATTATATCTCGACAACAATGAATAGTGACTCGATAGGTTTGATAATAATTATTAGTTGGCTATATTTTAATCATCCTCATAAGTGGGCCCCTTTTTAATGCCCGTTTTTATCGTTGAAGGACGTATCGTTAATAATGAATGAGGTTTTTGAATCCTCTCTATCTCGCTCTCCCTCTTTCTGGTTTCCACTTTTAGTTCTCCATATTGTTTTTTTTTATCAGGTAAAACTCTTGCGTGAAACTGTTTGATGAAATTGGGTCTATTCTTTCCGTTTTCGAGGGGACATGCGAGGGGTTTTCATATGTCTTCACATGAAAAAAGATTGTTTGCTTGAGATTTAAACAAAGGCGAATTCTTTGGTGAAGATCTGCAGCCTATTTTGCCTTGTACAAATCTGAAAATCGTGATGGCCTGTCAAAAATTCCCAACCCAGTTTCTATAAACCACCATTGAAGCTTGCAGACTTTGCAATTTGTTTCTAATTTGACTAATGACGCAGATTAGCACTGTTGACACACCTCCTTACACTCTTATAGTTTGGCAAGAAATTTAAAGTCTTTAAGTCTCCTGTGCAAGGAGTTTAGGTCTTTTATTGTATTTCAGCATTGCTTGTTTTGTCAATTCCAACTAGAATATAGCCTGACTTTCATGTTTTAGGGGGGTTTGGGACCGGCAACAACACTCTCTGGCTTACCTCTCTAATTCACAGAAAGAGATGCGGCAAGTAGGTTGAGCCAATTATCTACTTATGTACTTGAGTGTTAGTGATGATGTTTTTATACAAATTTTGAATCTAGATGTAGAAATATCTTGCAGTGACACTCTAAGGGGGTTGCCCGCAGAGATATGTGCTCCCCCATGTATTTTAGGACGTATAGGATTATCAAATCTGGAAATCTGTAAAGGAAGTATCGATATTTAGCGAGACTAAATCGATTCCAGTTCTCAGAATCAGAATTGGAATGTTCAACGTTTCGGAAAGACTGAACCATCTTCGAATTTATTCGAGTTCTAGATATAAACCAACCATAGAAAATAAACTGTTTAAGAAGACAATAAACGTTGGGTATTTTGAGCCCATTTAGCCCAAGATAGAAGAAGTTTTCCCAGTTTTTTTGATTAGATTACACTAAGCAATAAATGTTCAGTTTTTGCTATTACAAACAGACTTAAATTGAATCTAACGCGACTGCATAAGCTCCTTATATGTATTATACCAACACAGCCACAAAAACAACAACTTTCTAATTTCATTGGCTCCGGAGCACAAATGGGCGTGACTTAAATGCTGTGACGTAGGGCATGTCATTTAACTGTCAAAATTTAGGAAAATAATTTATGTAACGATTTCTCCATCACGAAGACGTCCAAAATGTTACCAACAGTTGTGTATTCATTGGATCAATGAAATTAAAGGACAATGACCTTTTCCAAGTAACCAGCTCTCATTACTTGGGCTTCCCTATAAGTTGCCTACAGTGTAAATAAACGCGATAATTAAAAAAAAATAGGTGATTAGATGAAACAACTTCGACATATAACCGCTTCCTTTGTCGTCATATATACATACTTACGCGTAATTACGTATAAAGTAGCAGAAATTTAATATCGCCAAAACTAGTGAGTTGATTTCCTTGTGTTGGATTTGACAATAAATTTATTCGTTAGTGTGTAGTATAGCCTTTCATAGAAAATATGTATTATAGTGGGAGATAAGGAGTAAATCTGATTAAACATTCGTTTTATTTCATTTACATAGAGTGGAAAATTAGAAAGATAAAATTTCCCTTTTTACATTCTTGCATTGTATTTGCACATACATATTTATTGCTTATGATTAGATCGCAATTAAGGTTTATCTGTTTGAAATACCGCAATTACAAAAACTTCCCTTTCTCTGACAGCTGTCAGTTCATTCTTGCAGCGCATGCGCACCATCTGGCGAATGTACGATACATAAACTGCGTATCAGACAAAGAAATACTAAAAGAAAAGAAAGAAAAAAAAACAAAAACAGGAAGTTTTATTTTCCTAACGCAGATACAGTTACTCGTATAGGATATGGATACTTATGGAAGTCAACGTAATGTTCGCCAACAATACTTAAACGCTCCCTGAACTCTGAGTCACTGCGACAAGATAAGAACGAACTTCTTACACGCTACTCGGGTCCCGTTTTTTTTTTAGCTAGCGCGGAGTTGTCCGCCGGAAAAACAAGTACATTGCCATCTGGGTTTTAGATGCAACTGTTGTTTAGCCGGATAAGTACGATAGTCGAAACAAAGAAGTAAGAACGCGTACGCTATGAACTTGATGTGAATGAAATACGTTTATACGTCCTCATGTCTTCATGACATTGACAGCTGTCAAACTTAAATGTCATTTGTACCAACCTTCAATCTACAACGAGAAAAGTTTTGAAGACGCGATAGTATTCCTTGCACGTTATAATCCTCAAGTACAGCTGCTGGATGAATAAACATATTTAATGTCGCCTATTACACGTACTTATTACGGTTAATACTAAAACGGATGCATAATATCTTGCATTGCAAGCGAACCGTGGCCTACCGCAACGACAGTATAGTAATTGGTTTTAATTGGCGGTGATCTATTAATATTATATGCTGGCTGGAGAGCGATGAGTCGTATTTATGTAAATTAGAAGAGGAAAATGCACGTTTATGTGACGGCGTAGGACCATCTCTCTTTGTATGAAATACAGAAAGAATGAACCGGCAAAACTTCAAATTGAATCATTTCCCAAGAATTATTTGACAGTTTGGTTCACTCAATTCTAACGTGATGTCAAAAAAGCATGATATCCAATATGTAATAATCTCACGTCAAAATTACGTAGGTACATATTACGTAACTATCACGCAAATTAACACCCATGTTCAATGAAGCGTTTAGCCTACATATACAACATTACAGTAGGGGCATCTATCATAACAAGCCTTATCTGGGAAATCGAGCGATAATACTAATGCAAAATATGTATTATCAGATTAGTTTCAGGAAATACAATTAAGTTGGGAAGTAGGAAATGTTGGCACAACTGCAAAACGTCAAATTTTGACAGCTGTCAAACATAATTTTGACAATTATAATTAATTATAACAGATTTACTGCTAGCCGATTATTATGATTCTTTTTAAAGGGTGCAAGATGTCGGAAGGGGTTAGATTTCGTAATTCTCCTAGGTGCAAGGCTATTCTTCTATGATTTGTCCTTTTTTGGCTGTGCTCTTTATCAAAATGGAGGAGAGGAGTAAGGTCCAACATTGGTCCTCATTATTAATAGTATTTTTGGGTTGCATCTCCCATTATTTCCTTGCGAAGTTTACTACTTGAAGCACATGCTTGTTCTTAGTCTATAGCACAAATTTCCATGACAACCATTCTGTCAAAAATTATCCATTCATGCTTTGTAGTACAAAAACTGTTTCGGAATATTCATTAGCTGGTGGAGACTAGCATGCACCTTGACATTCTAGTTTTGTTTACGCGAATATCCCATTAAACGATTTCTAAATCCCCCTTTAAAAAATAGTTTATCTGTGTAGATTATTCTTTTTTGCATTAAAGATAAGATATGAAATGAAATTCTACGTGCGTATGCACATTTTAAACCTCAAATTTATCAAGTTGAATCAAGAAAACCACATTCGGTGGTTATATCTATGATGAGACATACTCCTACGTATATAGTTTCAAGCTTTTAGAGTTCTTTTTACACAAGAAGTCATTGCACGTTTAGTTCTGCGGAAAAAATGACTCACTTGGATTTCTGTAGAAGCACAGATGCTACGTAAATGAATTTACTAAATTAAAAGTTACTTTAGAAGTTGTATTCGTTTTCGTAAGATTAAGTTTGTCACAATTAAATTAATAAATAGATTAATTATAATTCCTTGAATAAATTTTAAATTAGTGTCGTGAGATTATTACTCACTTACAAGATTAGAACCGATATTGTCAATTGTATATATCGAATGATATTGTCATAGAATGGAATTACTGTATGAAGTCGATTACAAGCAATGGTATCACAAGATTTTGCTGTTCAAATTAATCATAATAATTCGATTCGTAATTAGCTAGAGTTTCGTAGAATAATATCGAAAAATTACCGGAAAATCGTTTTAGTTCGACCTTCTCCCCATCTGAAATTTTCAATTTTATTCCACCAATAAATAACACAGTTTGCTCTGATAAATTTTCCAAAATTTCTACCAAAAAATACCAAAATAACTGAGAAAATTGAATTTTGCTTCTCCCAAGCCCCTTCCGCCCAACATTTCTTTTTTGAAAGTCGTTCCAAATTGATCAAAAAGCAAAATTGCTGGCAAAATGTTTTTACGAAATATACATGATTGAAACTTAGAATTTTGCACTAATATACATAGGAGAGCGACAAAGTGGACTAACTTCACGTACATAAAATTGGCCGAATGAACTCCCGCAAAAAAATTAATGCGATCTGTTTGTAGATGCTAAGGCATGAATTATTTAGCTAACAAAAACCTCTACTTTTCGCAAATTTTTGAGCATAATCTCC
>SMLS01059138.1:0-11523 GCA_004785975.1 Popillia japonica
AACCGGGCATTAAACACGTTAAATGTCAGATGTCAAAACGTAAACAATACATGTGATAAACAATAAGCAGAAGAATAAACAGTAAAACACAAAAATACACTTTTTCTATGACGTTGTGGTCACGTGGGGGTCACATCCGGTTGTTCATTCTGTAGAATGTCGAGTAAAGATGTGCGCCAGGATGGCAGTGCTTTTTTTTAGTTATTAAATAAACTTCTACAAGTTCTCTTGTCTTTTATAGTTTAAATGTCAATAGAAGCTGCTAGATGTCAATTTTTGACAACAAACCATGTATGAGCTTACGTAGGCAAGGGTTAGCAACCTTCTATTATGGATGTCATAAAATGAATAGATTGAAGTGAGAAGCAGTTAGTAACGTAATGAAAAGGAGCACCAAAGTCATAAAAATGACTCTAACAAGTAACAAGAGAGATCACTAACGCTAATACCGAAAGTGACACATCATTGATTGGCCGATATTTATTAGTAAAGTAACACGAAGCACAGTTTACAAAGGCACTAAAGCAGCAAAATTCAGAAATATTCAAATTTCATGCAGCTAAAACTCCAAATACATGCAAATAATGGGCGCGTTCGTCACACACAGCAGACAAACGTGTTTTGCGATTAGGTTGACGAACATGTTGACAGTTGTATAGGTATCTGGTGACCGATCTATACTGCCATGTTGTCTACCGCCATAATGGCCGCGTTTATCACATACGATCACATATTTTAGGTTTGCGCTACGTTTACGATTAGTTTGCGCTTCGCCACGGCATGTTACGAACGAATGCTAACTAAACGATTAGCTGTTGAATCAAAACATAACCTGTTTATTTGAATTTGAAGGTTATCCATTACCGTTCTTTACTAAATTTCAAAATCTCAACACGTTTGGTGTTTTCAGCGGAAGATTTTTACGCTTACAAAAATTGCGACCGCTTAGCGTTTGCAACAGAAATGTTTGTTCATCACACGCTGTCCAACGGCTTGCCAACAGTTGCTTATTTTGCTGTGTGATGAACTCGGCCAATGTCAAATACTGATTACCGTTTGCAGCAATAAGCATAATTTTTTTACGCTTGGAAAAATGGCGACCGCTTGGTAAACACGTTTGCAGCATAAAATGACATAAGTTCAACAGAATTGTTGCCAACAGTTGCTTAGCGATTGTGTCTGACGAACGCGGCCACTGACAGTAATGCTCTTTTTCGTCGGACACTATTTGACAGTTTCATGGCAGGATATTTCACGTATTTCAATTATTCAATTGGTACACACAGCGTTCTCTGATGGCTAAATATGAAACTAAAACAGACCGCGAAATTTAAAACGCTACTCAAACATTATGTCACAATATTACAAGCAATAATAAATGTAAATAAATGAAATTACAAAATATGGAAGTTAATAGGAATATCACAAGCTACGCTAATGATAGAAGCGAATTTTTAAATAACACTCTTGAGAACAGTGTCAGAATTTGACAGTTAAAAGTTGAAAGACCAGAACTGTCAGTTTTAAAGTAATTCTCAAGGAATAAATCGCATATCTTGAAGCTTTCAGCAGCTTTTCAGAATTGGGTTCATTCAAGTGCAGCTTTATTGACTCAGATGGTGTAGTTCTCAAGTTATATCGACCCCAAAATGGTTGTTCTGGTAGATATACATAGCTTCATGTCGATTGCAAATGAACTAGCAGCAGAAGTTTAGGATTTCAAAACCATAAAAACTGCATGAAACTTATAGCTTGTAGCTTGTAGTAACCAAAAAAAAAGACAATAAAAAACCGGATTTATTCCTTATTGGTATGATTATTTATCTTACTGACATATTATAAGAGAGTTTGTTGCATTGTTAGTGAACCAAAAGGAACTGTTAATCTACGTGGACCATCGTAAATTATATCTAAATCAGTATCGCTGCCATTTTGGTCCTTTTCTCCATCATCTATCAAAAGTATATCTTCATTAGTCGGACTTGCCTTAATCTTCGAAGGGTTTAATATTAAATCAGTCGAATCTTCTTGATGTGCTGCTCGACGACCTATCTCCGGCTCGCTTATTACTACTTTATGTGTACTAATAATACTGTCAACTACATCCAAAACTGAATCATCAGGTTCTGCTGTAGGAACACATGCTAGGGATTCTGTGGACGGTTGCGCTTCACTCCACGCAACATCTCTAGTATCCTTCCAACGAATCAATTTCTCCATATAGTTTAAACCTTCGTCAGTGTCTTCGCCACATTTTAATATGAAATTAATGTATTTTGGCATTAGTTCCTGTCCTGAAAGATTGGTTATTTAATAGATGGATCCAAGTCTCGTTGGATGTGCTCACCTGCTGATACAGCCGCGAAATTTTTGGTCTGCTCGCGATTGCTGATATCACCAATTTCGTGGAAGGCGTTCAAAGCCTTTATAAGCAACGGGGTTGCTTGATCTGGATTACCATGATTCAAATAGTATTCCCCCATGTATCTGTACGACTGGCCGATATAATAGGGCATATTGTTGCGCTCAGCGCATTGCAACAGCTGTTGTAGGTGGTGGTAAGATTCCTTCCAATTACCTAGTCTAAAGAGAGTATTATGTACTAACATTCAAGAAGACTAAACAGCAAAAGTTGAGTACTAACTTTAAGTAAGCTTGTATTAAGCGCACTCTAGCTTCGCACGTCTCTTTAATCCTATTAGCTTTGATATGCATCAATAACACTTTATAATAGGATTCAGCAGCATTACTTGTCTGTTCAAAGCACATCTCGCAATCTCCTTGTTGCATCAGGGCTATAGCTTCACCTTCATGATCGCACGCTGCAAAAAAATTATATCAGTACTAATGACGAATTATCTACATATTTGATAATCTAGACTACCATCGTAAGATCCTCGCCTGGCTTTTGCGCATAAAATTATGGCCGTTTCCATATCATATTTTTCGAGAATTTTGGCCTGGGCCAACAACGCCTTGTGTAAAACTAGACAACTTTCTACGAAAACAGTTTTCTGGGTGAAATGTAAATATTTCGAAGCAGTCCATGGAAAACCATTAGATAACATTCTGGCTTTTCTCAACACTTCTATAGCGGGTTCAATTTCTCTTTCTAAAAATATTAGAAGCAATTTATATCGATGTTGACAGCAGAAGATTGAAACGAACTGTTCTCGAACAAATATTTTCCTAGTAAGTATTCCGCTGTAGCAAATCGTCGTTGGCCGTCACCGTGGTAATTCCGACTTATATTTATGCAGTGGTTGAACACCTGCTCACCTAACCACCACCAGTCGCTGTCGCCGAAACAGAAGTAGACGCCTAGGTTCAAGAAATGATCGCATTCTAGGGCTATATCTCCTGTGAAAAGATAAACAGGCATAATCGGGATATTTTATGGTGGTGTATGCTTGCGTATTACTGCTGAGATGTGCGTATTCGGCCGCCTTAAGCCCTTCTACAAGTAATTTGAGGATAGCAGGTGAGCGTACCAGGCGAGGTTTCGCCCACAGTTTAGAATTGGGCCCGTGCGTTCTACGCATGTATTTCTGATAGTCAATCATTTGATGAAGGAATGCCAAGGAAGATAGCAAATTTTGTTCCTCCAGTTCCAGAAATAATGCCTGATGCAAGGGTAAGCGATATCTGCGAAAATTGCACAAGGATTAATGAGTGAAATGGTGTAGATCTTGGTGATGAATTCTTTTCATTAGTAGTATTTGCTCCAAGCGGAACTAACCTTCGTACTTCTTCTTTTGTGAGTACAGGTAGGTCCTTCCTCATTTTATCTCGTCTCCTTAGATGTTCTTCGCGTTTTAGCTTGTCAAGCTTTACGGTGGACATGATTTGCAGCTTGTTCGCAATCAACATTTCGAAGATTAAATGAATACACAAATAGAACTCTGAAGAAAAAAAAATTAAGCACAGCTCGTGATAATTTGTCACTTTTTAAACTGTCATCAATATAATAACTTGTCATGTATATCTCCATAGAAATCTAAAACTAGTTTCTTACTCTATTTCAAGTCTGGAGGTGGGCAATATTTCCTGCGGATGCTGCGTGTAACAAGCAAGGAATCACTGTCTAATGTAATTCTCTAGATCGTTTCTTCCAGGAAGATTACCCATAAATTGTACACTTAATTTTAATAGGGTTTTTACTACTACGTACATACATATATCTCGTGCGGTTATGCATTATTTAATTTCCTGTGACAACCTAAACGATCGTCTATATTAGTTGGGGAATTAAATTTAGTTCGACGAGAAATTTATTACTAATTAACCAATTTGCGATAATTCTACTTTTTTATATACATTTTCGCAAATTGCCCTGACAAGATAACTTAATTTCTATGATGAAACTAACTTTTTTGCCAACTTTTGAATTTGCGCAACTTATAGTTTTAGTTCAATGCACCAAACCCAAAACAGAGAAACAAACCTTCAGGTAAAGAGATGCGGGTAAAGAGCTGTGGAAAGAATAAAACAAGAACCCCTCAAAGAAAAAGTCAGATGTAGAGGAGATGGAATGCGACCACCTCCGAAGACCACACGTAAAGAGCAATAAAGACTATGCCACCTCTATCCGGATAAATCTTCGCCATGCAAAACTACCTCAGATATGCTCAGCAGAAAAGTTATCAAGGAATCACTGGACGTGGCGCTAATATTAAGTAAATAAGCATGAACGACCAAGGGTGTATACCTCCAGAGAAATCCTAGTCCTTCTGAATCACTGAATCAAAGTTAGAACTAAATATTATTCTTGTAGGACTCATGCACTTAGTTGCATGCACACATAACTCAATCTAAGAAAAAGAAATATATAAAGCAAACTCATTGCCTAAAAAGTATCTGCTTACAGCACCCCTAAACGCACGAACGCTCATCAACTTAAAATGTGCGGGCAATCTATTATACTGCATATACCGGGTTCTTTTTTTATTGTCACACATACCCCCCCATGTGTAACATTAAAAAAATGATTGTCAATGCATTGGCAAAATAGAAGGTAACCAGTCATACACTCATGTGTTGACGTATGAGAACCACGCGTGTCTTAGTTTAACGGATTTACCAACTATACTTTTTTTGACATACATGCAATTCGTGTATTAGAAACCTATT
Source organism: Popillia japonica (assembly GCA_004785975.1). Lineage (NCBI taxonomy): Eukaryota > Metazoa > Arthropoda > Insecta > Coleoptera > Scarabaeidae > Popillia > Popillia japonica. Next base: position 5,131 of record SMLS01059138.1, read on the forward strand.
GAATTTAAGCGCTAAAGGATATTACAATCTGATTTTAATGTTATGGTTATTTATTGTGCACTGATAACCGCTTCTTTTTCGCGCTCTACTAACCGGGCACTACTAGACATGAGGTGGTTGTTTTTGATGTACAACTGGTTGCCTACCATGCTGCTAATGGATTGACAATTCTCTTTTTATGATTACACATAGGGAAGGTGCATATGTGTAATAATAAAAAAAGAACCCGGTATACATACATTGTACGAAAAACATCTCTCATCTCTCTGATTCTATGGGCAGGAGGAGTAATCATATTTTTATTCCGTATGTTGATGTTGTGGATGTCAGCCCGAAATCTTATTTTATTAAGGAGATAAGGCGGAGTTTTATTTACCAAAATTTTAAGCAAGTTCAATGAGCGAAATAGAACCCTACCACGCATGCTTAACCAACGAAGTTCATTTAATTTATGTGAGATATGGTCATATTTCCGTATGCCAAAAATGAAACGAAGACAAGAGTTCTGCACTCTTTGAACTCTATCCATATCTATCACATCCAAGCATGTTCCATAAATCGTCGAACAATAATTGAATAGAGACAATACCATGGCTTCACATCAGGTAGTTTTTAATTTAATACCAAAAATTGATCGGAAGGGGTACAACAACTTCAAATTATTATAAGCTTTACCAATTACTTTAGAAATGTACTGTCTATACCGAAAAGTGTTATCAATGTTAATCCCCAAACTTTTGACAGAAGGTGAGACAGGGATAAAGGTGTCATTTACTTTTATGTTCAGTTGATTTTTGTACAAAGCTACTTCTTTATCCTTTCCAAACAAAATTACCTGACTTTTTTCTTGGATTAAGAAATAATGAATGACTCCGGGAAAACAGAAATCTGGTCAAGATCAGATACAATTTTCGCTCTTGACAAGAGGTAAGTAACAACAGAAGGCAACCGGTAAGTATATAAAGAAAACAGCAAAGGTCCCAAAATAGAGCCTTGTGGACCCCACCGCACCCTTGAATCGGTGTAGAATATCTATTCCCTAGACGCACACATTGAAGACGATCAGCCAAATACGAACCAAGCATATCAACAGCAGACTGGGAACAACCCACAAAATGTAAAATTGATAATAACATTTCATGCGAAACAGTATCAAACGCCTTGCTGAAATCTAGCAATACCGCAGTAGTAAAGTTACCCTGATCTCTTGCCTGAAGAATGTCGTCCGTAACCCTTAAGAGAGTCGCCTCACAGCTATGTCCCTTTCTAAAGCCCGACTGACAATCAGGTATGATAGAATAACGATCCAGATGTTTTAACAACTGATCGCACAGTATGTTTTCTAACACCTTGCTAATTGTAGGTAAGATACTAATAGGCCTAAGATCATTATATTGGGTAGGTGGTGCTGAATTAGGCAACGACATTACGATAGCCGATTTCCAATGCAAAGGAAATACCTTTTCCTCAACACAACAATTGATTATATGAGAAATGTAAGGGAGTGTAATAGGAAGAGTAAGTTTCAACATAGAAATACTAATGCCGTCACTTCCAACAGCCCTACTGCAGATTCTGACGAATGTATTGAATATATTGTCGGAGAATGCAGACTTGTTTGACCAAGTGGTTTATTATTTCAAGCTTACAACAAAGAAGTGTTTTGGCGTTCTTCACAGCATTCGTTATTCGAATTTCAACCAAGATTTCCTCCTCGACTGCTTGGATGAGAACCTTTTGGATTGTCCAACTTGCATAAGAAATAGATGTATGTTTTATATCCTTCTTACCATACCGAAAGCATGGAAAGCAGTTTGAAATCTTCATATATGGTGGTCATTTTTTTTTAGATTTTTGCTTTTTTATTATTATTATGAATTATATTTATTATTTTATTTTCTTATACTTTTAAGCAACATTTTTTCTTTTTTTTTTCTTAATCTCACTGTACGGTCAGATTTCTTTTGTTAATTTCTTGTTTCTTTTTAATTCTGGAATTTTCTTTAAGTAAGTATGTGTGTTTTTAAGTTAGAATTGTAAGTCATATAATTGTATTAGTTCGTAGGCGATAGTTTGATGTTATTGTTTTTTTTTTCCTTACTATTATGAATTGTTTGTTTTGTTGTATTTTTGAACTTTATTTCACTATGTACAGGGTGACCAAATTTCTTCTGTAATTACAGAACATCAACACTTGCTCTCCAAGTTCCCGGTAATAAATTGCCATCCTCGTAATGATTAAACGTACCAGGAGGGGAATATAATAATCTAGATTCTTTGTTTCTCCTTAGAAAGTTGTGTAGATAAACAACAGCCATAACAATCAATTCCGCTTTTTCCGGTTCTCAATACCTAAATATCGCAGACGAAATTCCGAACACATTTTCAACTACTCTTCTTGCTCTGCTGAGTCGATAATTAAAAATTCTTTCAGGGATACCTTTGCTGTATGTTCCAGAAAATGGCTTCATTAAGTTTTTACCTAAAGGAAATAACTCGTCACCAACAAAAACGTATGGAATTGCTTTTGTTTTTCCAGGTAGAGCAGCTTCTCCAGGGATTTGTAATTGATTACTCTCAATATTTTTAAACAATTGAGAGTGTTTAAAAATCGCACCATCAGAAATCCTTCCTTGACAGCCTACGTCGGCATATAAAAAATTATAATTACCGTTGACCAAAGCAAACAAAACGATACTGAAAGTTGATTTGTAGTTGTAGAACTCGCTTCCAGATTTTAGTGGTGCTTGTAGTACCACATGTTTTCCATCAATTGCCCCTAAACAGCGAGGAAAATCCCATAATTCCTCATAATTTTTCGATACTGCCAACCAGTCTTCAGCAGATGAGGGCGTCTACAAAAAAAGTTATCTTAATATTATGAATTTTCTCGAAGTATTTATATTTTTAGGCAGAGACACAGGAAGATGATGATGCTGCTTCAGAATCCATGTCACAGACTAATGAAGATGAGGAAAGTCATATAATAGAGTCGCCAATTAGACCTGAACCAATTCTTTCCTCACCACGCCCAAAGAAAAAATCAACGAAAAATGATGTTGATCCAAGGTTAGAGGAAGCGTACCAAGCAATGAAAGCCTCACTAAGGACTGAACCTCCAGACAATTTTGTAGTATGTGGGCAACATGTTTCTAATAAATTGAGAAACTACAGCCAAAAAACTCAAGTTGAAGTAGAACATGTAATAAAAACTATTGTCTCTCCATCACCTTCTTGCATCTCATCATATTCAATTTCCAGAAATCCGACCCCAATTGCCACATCACAAAATATAGATATACCAGATATAAATTTTACGGAGATATAATTTTTTTGTAGAGCTTTAGATTCATTTTCAATAAAGATTTGCATAAATTGACTTAAAAATTATTTATTCTTACCTTTACATAGTTCCTCAATACTTGGATAATTGCCAGACAGACTTCAGGAACGATTGCGCATATAACTTGCTTCGAAATTTTGAACAGGTATTGCATGCTGGCATAGGAATCACCAGTTGCTAAAAACCGTAGGGTTAGAGCTAACCGTTTTTTCACAGGATAGGCATTTCTAAAGTTGGTATCTTTCTTCCCAATTATATGACCAACTTTAGTGATTAATACTTCAAAATCTGTTGTTGGCATGCGAACAAAATTGTGGAAGTGTCCACTGAGCTCCTGCATTTGTAGATCTGCTAATAAATTGGATCCTTTACATATTTGCTTGCTGCTATAAAGTCGTGTAATCCACCAACGTTTATTTCGTTTCTGCTTTTTTTCCGGGTGAGTACACTCAGAAAAATAAGGCGAGCAAGTCTAAAGAGTTAAGTTTTTCAATCAAAAACCATAAAATATAAAAACAAAAGTTCTTAAAATCAAATATTTTACGTGTTAAATTAAAAGCGACCCTCAAAAAGTATTTTTAAAAATTTCCTTTGATTTAAAGTATGTAAAAGTTTTTGCTTTAAATGTTAATTTCGTTCAATATGAAAATTCTGCTTTCAATGTGAAGTTGCATTGCACTGATAGTAAAAACAAATATCATTTAAAACAAATGCTTTCCTTGTTTGTAAAGTCAAATGTTCATAATTTCGTTTCAAACATTGGTATATTTGTAAAGAACTAGACTGATTCATTCAATGGAATGCCTTTTGTAATTAAATCGAAGGTACTCTTTTTCGGTTTAACGTATTTGCTGTTGATTTGGATTTGTTAACAATGCAGTAAGCAGGAAGAAGTGGGTGATCGAATATTAATAAAAAATTGCTGAAACGGCAAATACATAAGACAGATGCAGATAGCTGATTGAGTGCAATTCGAACAGTGTAGTGAAGTTTATGCTTATGATTGCGTTTTATGAACATGGTTAGTAATATATGTATCCAGTATCGAAATACATAGGCGCAAGTGCGTCAGTTGGTGATTGTGATTATACGTTGTATAATTTGGATAATGCAAATACAAACGTTCCCAATTTAACGCCAAAGGAAGATATTTTAGAACTAAATCTTTATAATTTTTTAAAAGAACACAACATTTAAGAAGCTTATCAACACTTTGCAGGCAAGTACCTAAAATTCACACTGCCTAAGAATATTTCTTCAATTTTGTAAGTTTAATTAATTATTTATTAATTTGTTTAAGGAAAACAAATTACGGTGTCCTCTTTGAGGTACATTAACGATTTTGATTTAAATAACTAATCCCATCTTCAAATTTTGGATTACGTATTTTTGTTAGACAGCGGGAAATTTATTGTAGTAAATGCCGTAACCAGTTTATACCTATGCCCGTTTTGCAAATTATGCGTCTTGCAGTTTGGTGAAGGAAATATTGAGGAATCATCATCCGCTAATATAGTACGTTGGTTAAATACTAACGCAAGCTCTTGTTTATCATCGCCGTCTATTAATACTGAGAATATATACTGACTTCCAGAAAAATTGCAACACCTAGAAGTTGTCGAACGATTTTATTGAAATTTTCAGGAAACGTCTATTTTCATGAAACAAAGTGATGATTAAGATTTGAAAACAAAAGAACAAAAGCTTTAAAAGTTTTTTCAATAATGAGTTGCTTCGCCACGATTTGTAATGCACTCATCCAGACGGCTTGGCATGCTATTAATCAAGTGATCTATAGATGCTTGTGGTATATCGTCCCAAGCTTCTTGAATCCGTTGCTGAAGATCGTGTAAATTATCTGGAGGGTGCGATAAATTACCCAGTCGCCTACCAATCATATCCCATACATGTTCAATGGGTGACAAATTAGGCGACCGAGCAGGCCATGAGAGGACGGCAATGTTAGATTCTTCCAAAAACCGTGTTGTAGCCCTTGCCGTATGAGGGCGTGCATTATCCTGCTGGAAAATGGGATTTTGCAGCCCCTGAAGATATGGAAGGCCAACTGGTTGTAACACATTAGCAATGTAACCAGCTGCGTGAAGGTTGCCGTCAATAAAGACCAAGGGTGATCTGCTACCATAACATATTGCACCCCATATCATAACTCCTTGAGTGAGGGCTGTGTTGCGTTCCACAAAAAATGTTGGATTTTTACGTTCTCCACGCATCCGTCTGACTCTCCTACGACCATTGTGGGTCCACAAGCAAAATCGGGACTCGTCACCAAACACAATTTGATGCCATTCTTGCGCCCAATTAACCCTTTCGTTGCTCCACTCTAGTCTGCGTAGACGATGAAGTGGTGTTAGAGGAAGACATAAAAATGGACGATATGAACGCAACCCATAAGATCTTATCCGGCGATAAACAGTTGACATTGACATTCTGAGTCCTGTACCTCTCATCCAATCATTTGCAATTGATCGAGTTGTTGAAAATCTATCTCTTGTGGCCAAAAGTCTTAAGCGACGTTCTTCGCGATCTGTAGTCCTTCGAGGACGTCCAGATCCACGGCGACGATGTTGAACCCCTTCCTCGGACCATTTGGACCAACATCTCAATACCGATGAAACATTTCGGTTTACACGACGAGCAATTTCTCTTAGCGAAAGTCCGGCCTCTCTCATACCAATAATACGGCCACGTTCAAAATCACTTAATTGGGTAAAATGTTGATGTTGACGTACTCTCGGCATTGTTATCAAGTTCAGAATGAAATTGTGACGAAACAACAACAATTTGCAAACTTGAGAGTTACTAAATGGTCTAATACTTCAAATTTATAGTTACTATGTGCTATGGAAACAACATGCAAAAAAAAACAAAACTACTTGCTAGATTTTATTCAAATTTTAATCATCAATTTGTTTAATGAAAATAGACGTTTCCTGAAAATTTCAATAAAATCGTTCGACAACTTCTAGGTGTTGCAATTTTTCTGGAAGTAAGTATACTATGATTTTGTTATTATAGTGAATAATTTTAAA